>PVKN010006945.1:0-27530 GCA_004027915.1 Capromys pilorides
CTGTTATGATCTACAAAACAGGTAATTAAAACTTTTTTCCATCTTCCAAGCTCCTACTTTTTCTTTTTATACATTTTTCCTTGACAGTTATTTTTTTATTATTGATAAGGAAGTAGGTAGAAATACTAAAGATATTAGGAATGTTATTAAAGTCATAATTCATCTAGTATTTCATAATTTATAAGTAACTATGAAAAGGATAGAAGACTATAAATTAAAAAACAGCAAATTATGTTTCTTGTGTTTAAATAAAGGTGAATAAAAATGCTTCATCACACCAATGAATAACAGTAGGGAAAAAATTTGAGAAAAAGTGTTAGCAAACAGAAAATACATTACAAATATATACAAATATTTTAACAACCTTGCCTGAAAATATAATAAACACACATTAAAAGACTATAATTGGGGCCGGGGAGATAGTTCTGTGGCACAAGTGCTTGCCTGGCAAGTGCAAGGTCATGAGATCAAACCCCAGTCCTGCCACAAAAAAAAAAAAAAAGACTATAATTATCACATGAAATAATAAAATCTACCTACATACTGATTTTAAGATAATATCTAAAGACTGGGTGTGGTGGCATGCACCTGTAATCTCTGTTCTTGGGAGGCTATAAACAGGCAGATCACTTTGAGTAGTAGTGAGACCCTAAACACCCTATAGACCCTTCCTTAAAAGATACAAAAAAAAAAAAGATAATATCTAAAATAAAACTAAATCAAAGAGTTGAGAATTAAGGGAAAAATATTCTAAGCAAAGCCTAAATCATAGAAATCTAAAATAATATACGAGCTGGGCAGATAGCTCCATGGCACAAGTGCCTGCTTGGCAAGTGCAAGGTCATGAGTTCAAACCCTGGTCCCACCAAAAATAAAATAAAATAAAATTTTGGAGGTAAAATAATATTAACACTAGGAAAACTAAAAAATTTAGGGGATTAACAGAATATCAAGATCACCATGATTTAATAAAAGAACACAATCTACTAGGAGATATCAAAACTATGGATTTATATATACTTAGTTACACAGACTAAAAATATATAGATCTATAGTTGTAGATTTAGAAGAAATTGAGGTACCTAGATTAAGGGGAATCAGGTAATAGAATCAGATTTAATACACTTTCTTCAAAAACTAACCATTTTTATTTTTATTTATTTATTTTTTTGGTACCAGGGACTGAACTCAGGACTTTGTGCTTGCCAGGCAAGTGCTTATGCCACTGAGCCATCTCCCCAGACCAAGAAATGGGCAAATCTTAACAGACCTCTCCAGATCCCACACTAACCATATAGAATATTTGAGAAATAGATTAATAAAATTCATTGAAAGATCTATAGAGATAATGCTATACATGACCAGTTACATAACCAGATATATATATATATATATATATATATATATATATATATATATATATATATATAGTCTAAGTGCCTGCCTGGCAAGTGCAAGGTTTGATCCCAGGTACTGCATGCCATGCCAGTTCCTGAGCCTGGGCTGTGCCATTGTGCCATGCCAACCACCGGTGGCACTCTCCTATAATCCCATTGCTGGGAAGGCTGAGACAGGAGGATCTCTATGAGTCCAAGCTGCATTGCAAGACCCTGTACCAAATACATAAATTTTTAAAAAGATTAAAAAGAAAAACTAGTGCTATCTTAACTGACCTAGATCAATGTCTAAATCATTTTACTAAGTTGAAAGAAGCCGGACTGTATGATATGGACTATATAATTCCATTCAAAGGCTATCAATTGCATGTTCATTTGCATGACATTCAGAAAAAGTTTAAACTACAGGAACAAAATTCTTATCAGTGGTTCCCAGGGGCTGCAGTTAAGAAAAGGACTTGCCACAGAGGGCCACAGTGGAACTTTTTGGAGAGAAAGAAATACTTTCTATCTTCATGCTGATGTTGCTGGCAGAGTTATACATTAGCCAAAATTCTCCAAATTTTATACCTCACAAAGATAAATTCCATTGGATTTAAATTATACTTCAGTAAATGTGACTTTAGTAAGTGCGATATGATCCAGGGTCTGACCTTCTTCTCACCCTCCCATTGCACTCCAACTCTCCTTACCTTCCTAACTAATCTCCCTTCCTAAGCACCATCAGTCAGTTTTCAATTTAGTAGCCAGAGAGAGTATGATAATGTGTAAGTCAAACCATTGTATTTGTCTGTTCAAAACCAGCCAGTTTCCCATTGAACAAAAATTTATGTAAGTCCCTAGAAGATCTTCCCTTGCCATCTCTGGAACTTCCTTAACCTTCTCTCTCTTTAGCTATACTGGCCACTAAACAGGCTATGTTAGTATGCCTTGTATTAGCATAATAAAATGCCCAAGACTTGTTTAGTTTTAATGAAAAAGAGCTTATTTTGACTTACAGCACTTCTGGTTAGGAAGTCCATAAGGAATGCTGCTCCCTTATAGAGGCCTCATCTGGCCTCACAGCATGGTGCAGAGGAAGCAGCTTTGTGCATAGAGGAGCATGTGTACCAGACAGGGAGGTATGAGGAGTGACCTCACATGGCAACAGCCACTCTCATGGTGACTAACCCACTCCTCCAATGCCATCCTTTAGCCCTTCCAAGGTGGTTCCTTGGAAACATCGCCAATGAGTCCACCCCTCCCCCCACTGCCACACTGAAGACCAGCCTTCCAGCACATGAATCTTGAGGGACAAACCATACCCAAACCATATCCAAACCTTTTTCTCCATAGGATCTTCACACCTGCTTCTCCCTCTGCCCTCTCCCAGGTGTTTCAGACTTCCCAGATGTTCAAATTTCTTGATGATCTGTACATAAGCGTCACTTGCTCACGGAGATGTTCCCTGCCTTCCGATTTAATGCTACGAATTCCTTACAACCCAAGCCGACATGCCCTACTCCCTTTCCTGCTTTATTTATTTTTGCATGGCACTTCTGAATTTTACATGCTATGAATTTTATTCATTTATTTTACTTGTTGTTAGTCTTCCTGCTCTGCACACCCCACCGTCGCAATAACACTGAATACAAGTCCTGCCCAAGAAGCAGCTGTATGTCTTTCCTTGATCTCTACCTTATAGTGCTTGAAGCTCAGCCTGGCATGGAATAGACACTCAGCACATTCACAGGCTCTCCCTGAGGTCAAAAAATTCAAGAATGCTTTTGCAGTTTTTTCTTCATTAATATATCATTAAAATGGAGGAAAGACTTGTATGAATTTATCTTTAATACTATATGTACTAGTCAGAGCTTTTTAAGAGTTTATATTTTTTCTTCATAAAATAGGCTCATGTATTTAGGGGAGTTTTCAAATCCAAAATCTTTAAAAGCAATGTCCAGCTTGAGTCTAAAGGCCAGCAGACTGCTGCAGAAACAGGAAGAGCCAATGTTCCAGTTTTAGGACAGTCAGGAGAATTCTATCTTATCCAGAGCAAGTCGGTCTTTAACTGACTGGTTTTTTTGTTTGTTTGTTTGTTTGTTTGTTTTGGGGCTTGGGGGAACCAGGGTTCGAACTCACCACCTTGCACTTGCCAGACAGGCACTTGTGCCTCAGAGCTATCTCCCCAGCCCCAGTCTTTAACAGATTGGATTAGGCACACTCCCTAAGTAAAATATCTGGGCACTTCATGGCCAGGTTGGCATGTAAAATTAGCCATTATATTATAATATTAACATTATTAATATGTCAACTACATCTACTGATTTTCTTTTGTTATGACAAATGATCTGGCATTCCTAGAATAAGCCTACCTTTGTGATAGTATATTGTTTATTTCACAGTTGCAGGATTCTATTTGCTAATGCTTTATCTAGCATTTTCCATCTGTTTCTAGGAGTATAGTTGTCTTATGATTTTCCTTTTTGATCCTGCTTCATGTGGTTTGGTGAAGGCTAGCTTCATAAAATGAAAGAAAGATTATCAGTTGCCCTTAGTGTGAGAGTTTTGCTATGTTCTAGAGTTCGTTTTTAGGTTCATTTGGAGTGTTTATTTTGCTTGTTTCTTTTCCTCTTTCTGCCCAGCTGACTTTAACTCATCCTCTTCTGCTCCTCTCTGAGCACCATTTTGTGATAGCTTCCACTCAATTCTGGGCCAGATGTTATACCAGTATTTTGGTGTTCTGCCCCACAATGACCTTGGGGATGCTATGCCACTAGAAAGCCAGTATTTCATGAGGTTTAGGTTTTAGCTGGGGCTTGGGTCTCTAGAATCAACTTCTTAGACCTTCATGCTGTCAAAGTCTTCATTTCTAGGCAGTAGCAAGGCATTCTTTCTGTCCTCCCACCCCCCAGTTTCTGATTTTAAGCAATATACTTGTTTCCTGTCTACCATCTTGGTCTACCATCTTGTTCTGCCACCTTACTGGATTTGCCTAAGAAGGGCTAAGCTCCCTGTGGGTTTTCAGACAAAAAAGCCCAGTGGGTCAGAGTCTTCCAAAAGTGTCTCTTCTGCTTCTACTGAAGTAGATCTCTCTTTTTAGCTTTCTACGTTTGTGTCTTTCCTGTCATTATTTTGTGTTCAGAGCTGAAAATGAGTCAAAGCAAAATCTCATTGAACTTCCTCACCCAAAATGCTCCTGCCTTACTTTCTTATTTACGTTTTACTGCCTTGTGCCTGGGAATTTAAAGAAGCTACTTTGCTTCATCACTGTCTCTCTGAGTCAAACAAGGCAGTTATTCTTATCAGCCCAAGTAACAAAGGAACAAAAGAAGAAAGAAGGCTGAGGTTTAGCAAGTGGATGGTTACTAAGCTTGGAACTCCTTGAGGAGCTCCAGACCCTTTCTCATTTTAATCTTTGGGTCACTCTTTCTGTCAAGAGAAAGAAAACACTGAGTAATCAAGACATTTGTTAAAGACAGTTTCCTTGTCAACACTTACAATTCCTTAGGCATTTTGTGATTTCCAAAAGAACAATATCAGAGGAGAAAAAGTCTGATCTGCTGTCATACCAACAGATTTTAATTTAGATACTGTCATTCACATTTATTCTTCCCATTTACCTTTCTAGTCCAAATTTCTATGCCCCAGCATTTCCTTGAATTCAATTTACCTAAGAAGTATCCACTGAGTCTCCTTTGTGCTCAGGCATGATCAGTTGGTACAGACTGCGCTACAGTTGTTCCAGGAAGGGTGAGCCTAAAATCATGGATATACTAATGACCAGTTTATATTTGAAGCCTTTTCCATGTGCCAGTCTCCTTGCTGGCCACATGAAAAGTAGATCAGTTGGTAAGACGTAGCCCTTAGGAGAGTACTGCTTTGGAGGAAAACTGATGCTGTCAACCACAACTGACATATTGTGGAAAATGAAGATGATAAAACACACCACCAGAGGTGAGATGGACAAAGGTCAGGGCGGGCCAATAAAACTGTCCAGAAGCTGTTGTCAGATTCCTAGCAAAAGTTGATCCATGCCTTCCTTAGTCCTCACAGCAGAAGAAGGTTGAATGGGCTGCTTCAAGACTATTGGAAACTGCACAGCCGTACCAGTACAGAAGGAAAATCACCACTTCTGCCAGAAAAATGGTTATGAATGTGGGTTGGGGAGATGTGTTAGTGAGAGGAAAAGGTTGACATTTTAGTTCTCTCTCCACAAGTGGGAAAATTGGAACAGAATTTTACTCCATACCCTGTACCTGATCCTGACTCAGGAATTCAGTGAATACTGAAGCAAACTAATTATCAAATTAGATTTATTGAGAAAATTTTAAAGAAAAGGAGGGCTAAGTTCAGATGAGAGTGTTACTTAGACCAAGGATTCATTCTGAAAATCATGACTGTCAATGAAATATTTCATTTTGTATCGATTTTATACTTTTGAACAACTTGCTTTTCTAAAGATCTCATTTGAATATATTTCCACTTCATTCCCTGACTCTCTTAGACTCTGCTTCTGTTTTATTCACTTACTTATTCGATGCCTATGTGAGGAACCACACCAGCCATGCTGGTCCAGATCTCCAGGCTTAAGCTAGTGGTTGAAATAGCCCAGACACTATGGCAATGATTGTGAACAATGTTGCTTCTAAAAGGTGATCTTTGCACACTCTCCCAGAAAGGCCACCTGTACTGGTTTAAATGAGGTTTGCCAATGTCCTTCCATCTCAGGGACGACAACCACAGTCTGCCTCTGTGCTCTCAGGCATTGGAAGCACACCAAAATAATGTCAGACCTGAAGAGATGCTAATCTTATTCTTGCATCTCCTTATTCCTTGGCTGGGAAAACACCCAGAATATTGGTACATTTTGCCTTTAAATCCACACTATTTAAAAGAATCATCCCCATGTCAGTGTCAACTGGACTGGATGAGTTTAAAAAGCATACACACATAAAGATAATGCTTATATTTAAATGTCAAACATTATGTGGGTAGATTTAGTATTCCTTCCTACCCATGAATAACATTGCCAACTGTAATTGATTTATCAATGTCCCTATCAGCACAGCATTATTCTAGAACAAAAAAGGGGGTGGAGAGAAGCAGAGGCGGTGAGAACACAATTATTTCTTATGGGAAAGTTTTCTTAATTGGATGTGTATTCTTTTCATAACACTGTAAAGATTATGGTTATTTGTCAAATGCAAGGGCAGCTGTGTTGCCTGAATAGTGGGTCCATAACCAGCTGCACTATCTTCTTTGAGTGATTGTGAATTAGTGCATATACTCCTGAGACTTGGGCAGGAACAGCTTAAATGACTATTTTAATGAACATCTTCTTGTCCACCAGCTAGACAACATTCAGGGCCATCTCTGGAATCCAGCACACAGTACACACTCATAGAATTGCTGGTCTACAGCTGAGTTTGTTTAATGGAAATGATAGCCCTTGCCCTAAACCTAATGCATGGTGTCTGTAAATCTCTGGAACTGTAAGCAAAATGTTGCATATGTGTGCTTTTTGGAGTGGGGTGGAGGAGAACTTAAGTTGTTCTTGAATCCCTGAGAAAAGTTTGAAGACAAGTAATAATCATTGATCTAAAATGATAAACAAAGCATATGTATCTGGCACAGCCAACAAAACTCTTACAACACATTAGATGAGCAAGGTCAGAGCAATTCAAAGAAAAAATGAACTCTGGGGTTTGCACAGGAAGGAAAAGCCAGGTGTCTGCAAAGGAGCAGAAAGTGGGTCCTGGGAAGGGCCAGAATAGAGGAACCAACCTGGTACTATAGAACTGGACAGGATGTGGTGAAAGGAACCAATCCTTGTTGGAGACAGCATAGAGTCAAGGGTCTGTGGTGAGCTCTCTAGTTCACTTTTCTGTGGAGGAGGCCTCTCATCAGTTCTGCCTTGCCCATTTGTTCTGTCAAAAGTTATCATGGCCTTTCCATGTCCCTTGGATTTTGTAATAGAAACCAGAATTATGGATGCTTCATATGAGAACTCTGTGCATGTCTACCTGGATGATGAATAAAGGGGTCCTACCCAATGTTTGGTGAGATAGACGTTCTGCTTCCATTCATTACCCATTTTCCTTCCTGGTGGAGTCCTTTGTGGAAAAGCAAGCAGCAGAGCAGCGTATAGAGTACCTGTGTAAATCCACTGCTGACAGTGTTGGCATAGTAGTACATTTCCTTACTATCATTTAAAATAATACTTAGCATTCTGTATTGGGGCATTGTATTTCCCATGTAATATAAGATATGATAAAGATATCCCATGTTGCTACAAATTATTTGCAAGCATTGTCTGAGAGATCGCATACAATATTCTACTACGCCAAGTAACATTCTATCAGGTGTGCCATTTAATTAGCCATTTTTCTATTCTTAGACATATACCTTCTGGTTATTTGCAAGTAAAACTACTAAGGTTTTCCTACAGCGCAGATCCTCCCCCATAGAACTGATTTCAAAATTAGTGTCAAAGGCTATGGGAAGCACTGGACTTCCCAAAGTCAGACCGTGGGGTCTTATATTCCCACCCACATGGGGGGAATTCCAGATCCTCAAGGTGTAGTGGCTTAGAATGCCGCAAGTGTGGTCCCTGGGAGCGCCTCAGTTGAGCTCCTCCCCATGAAGCAGTGACTTGCCTAGGAAGCAAACACGGCGGCTCTGGGCAGTCTCTGGCCCTGGGTCACACACTTGCCCAGCTACCTGCCTCCAGGTCCAGCCTGCATGTTACTCCGCAGCACCTGGCAATCATCTGGGGACTGTTCTTGCTTCCTCTGACCCGTCAAGCCCGTGGGAAACTGCTGTGAAACTTGCCAGGAAGTCACCTGGCCATTGGCCTCTTGCCCCTGAGACAACAGGAAGACCATTGAAGACGCCCCAAGGACCTCGCAGTGCAGTGCCAAGGTTCGGAGGCCTCCAGTGACTGTGGGCGCCTGCTGCCTGGTGCACCTGCAGCCTCGGCGCTGGGCTGGACACCTGAAGAGGTGCACAGCCACAACCGAAGAGCAAGAGAAAGCCAAAAGGAGCCTGGTGAGGTTTTGAGCATCTTTCAAGCCATTCTGTGTGGATATGTTTTAAGGAGTGTTTGTGCAGGCACACAGCCCAGGGTATAGGGAGTGGATGTCTCTCAAAAGACCTTTCCTCTGGCCAGAAAGGCCTCTTCTCTGCTCACCTCAAACTCCAAATGGAGCTCTGTCTGTGTCTGTCTGTCTTCTGGGGGGGTCTCTGCCAGCCCCAAGTCCAGCTGTGAGATCCGGAGCGCTTCCCCTCTCATACATGGTAGTTTGGCCTGGGGTGTAAGGTGCTGAAAGCCGGGCTGGGTTGGGGTCGCCTCGGGGACCCAGGGCTCCGCGCAAGCGGACTGGACGCAGCCAGTCCCGGGAGGCTCCGCCCGCGCCGGCTGCCTTGGCCGGAGCAGGGCGCCGCCTCCAGGTTCCCATTGCCTGGCTCGGGCGTCGGGCCCAACGGCCCGCTCCTCTCCTGGCGCTCTCGGAGACCCGGACGCCGGTAAGTCAGGGGCTGCTAATCAGGAGGGGACGGCGTCTCAGTCTCACCGAAGGCAGCGGACGTGCCTCCGTTGGGAAGTGCAGCCACCCGGTGGTGGAGCCGCGATTTGTAGGTCAGCCCCTCTCCTTTTCCCTCTCTGCGCTCATCTTCGCTTACTTTTTTTTTTTTTAAGGCATGGGCAAACATCTCCCCGCCGTAGAGCTATGAAAATGATTTTTCATGATTATTGAATTATGTGCATTCTTGTAGAAAATTTGGAAAAATACCTAAAAGCATCAAAAGATAATTAAAACCACCACCATGCTGGTCTTGACTTTGTTTCCAGAGTAGACCTTCATCTCAGCAATACTTGAATACTATGCACCAGCCTGAAAGAGTAAACGTGTATTATTTTATTTTATTTTATTTTATTTATCTCACTTCATTTTACTTATTTGATCAGGGAGGTTCTTGGGTCTTGGCTTTCTTCTGTGAAAGGGGCATGGGCTGTGGAATGCATTATTGCTATCTCATCTTCATTATAGTAATGGGAAAACCGAGGACTTCTGAGGAAACCTGGCGGAGCAGCCGCCCTCCATTCTGCTAACTCACTTTTGTGACTGTGTCTAAATTAAGCAGAAGCTCCCAGCTCCACAAAGGGAGGCCCTGGGGTACCCATAACTCATCTCCGGTCCCGGTGCTGGGGGCTCTGCTGCCTTCACACGTGGCACTTGAGTTTACCAGGCGGTGAGTGAGTTTCCTGAGGCGGAAGCCCTCTGCCTTCCTGCCGTTTGGGGCTATTGATCAGGCAAGTTGAGGCCCATCTGTGGAAGCTCTTCTGCCTTCCTGGAGGAGACCCTCTTGAGCTCATCTGCTAGGGCCAGTCCATGGTAGGGGACTGGCAAGTGAGCTATTTGAAATTAAGGTTCACTTTGAGATTTCAGAGGGACACATTTAGGAAGGTGAGACTCCCCGATGATTTGGTCCTTTCTTTCTGGCAGCTGAACGAAACGCCTGGGCATTCATGCATGCATGCCTGCATCTGATGAATGTGGACTGTGTTCTCGCCGCAGGCCAGGCACTGTTCTAGGGATAGGGGATAGAGCGAGGAACAACCACGCAAAGATCCCTGTCCTCAAACGCCTACATTTTTGTGGGAAAGAAAACATTAAAGAAGGAACACAATGATCAAGACAACTATATTATATCATGTGATAAAACACTGGGGAAAAAAGTAAAGAAAGAGGTACTGAGAATAGATGAGAAAAATGTAAACTAGATTATAGAAACATATATAACTATGAATACTATAAATTTGATATGAAAAATATAAAGAAAATAAAAATATGGATTTTAACAGAATGGCAAGAGAGTTTTTCACATGGTTATTCATGTTCACTTTGCCATCAGAGTGGAATTGAATCAATTGAGTTAAGTGAATTATATTCTCACTTAACTCAGAAAACCTTCGTTGAGATGTCCTTCTGCTGCAGTGGGGATTAAGGTGCACAAGAGCATCTCTGACCCTCAGAGCTCTTGGAAGGAGATACCCTGGCACATCTTCAGTTCATTCAGTATAAGTGACAGTACAATGGGTGTTGTAGGAGAAACAGAGACCAAGAGTGGGATGCGGGTCACCATGAAGAGGGGAGGTCACTTAGGGGTCACACACTGTGTAGTATAGGGGCTGGCTTTTGAAGGAGCAGTACAATCACAGTAAGCAGATGAGGAGGACAGGCCCAAGCCTTGGAGAGAACAGCAGAAGTAAAGCAGGGCCTTGGCAGGGTTATTTCATGCACAAAGCCATTTAGTGTGCCCCCACCATTGACTTTATTATTCTCAGCTTTTGAGTGGGAGAACTAAAAAAAATTTAAAAAAAAAACAAAACAAAACCTGAAGCTTGTTAGATTTATTTTGCTTGCTGAAGGTGAGGTCCCCGTCTGCCCTCCTAAGTAACTTAAGCTGTCACCCACTCTCTACCAGAATGCTTGCTCTCTTCCCATATTGGGCTTGACTGGGCCCCTCTCACCCATGCACTTAGTGGACTCCCTGAGTGTCTGCATTTCCATTCTTTACACACCTCTTGCCCCTTAGAGAGGTTTAAAGAGCTCCTGGGAGTAGGAAGAGAGAGCCAGGAGGTGACAATAAACATCTGGCCTTGCCTCTGCACAGTTTCCTCCCAATTCCTTGGGAGACTCTGGACAACTTAGGAACACTGTGATGCTAGGGGAAGGAGAAGGAGAAGGAGAGAAGATTAAGACCAAGCCCCTTCCTCAAGGGTCTGGTAACCTCAGTCGGCTTCTTTCTGCTAAGAGCTAAATACCACATGTTTCCGGAATTTGGACATAGGGCTGTAAGAAAGATGAATACGACAGAGAACTGCTTCCAAAAAAATTGACTCATCAAATTCTTGACTCAATTAGGATCAAATTCATCCAAATTACATTTGTCCATAATTGGTTTTATCCTAATTCAGCTTCCTAAAACAAATAATGTCAAATGATTTCAAGACTGGATCTTTGAGTCTTACTTAAGGAATGCACTTTCGAGGAATTGCTTCAGGAATGCTGGTAGCAGGAATGCCACCCCATTCCTCCAAAGGAGGCATCTTAGGCAGACCTTGTGGTTCATCAAATACAGAGCGGTGCTGGAGTCAGATCTCTGGGATCTGGTCGTGACCACCCAATTGCCCCAACTCCCCTGCCTGCCCCAGAATATACCCCTCCTACATAAAAGTTTGGCATCAGCCACAAAAGCCCTGCCCAGGAAGTAAATGCTTAAGAAAAGGCAAAAGCTGCCAATGCTGGGAAAACATCTGTTTTGAAAGCTTCCAGGCTGTTATCGGTGCTGATAGGTGAGTCAGCTGGAGCAGGCAATAAAATACAGAAGTGTGTGCCAAGAACAGTGAGGTGCCCTCTACTGGCTCCTTCTCTGGGTGCAGTAGGGGGTCCACTGGGCTTCATTTGCAGCTGTTCTGCTCACCTCAGCTGCCCACCATCCAACATTCTGAGTGGTTCCCAAAAGGCCAGCAGCCCTGGGGAAGAGTCCACACCTCAGACTCAGACACAAACAGAAATGTGTCTCTTCCTGAGCTCAACAAGACCCAGTTGGAGAACATTCAGCATAGATTGGTTTTGCTTGGTGTGCGATCCCTGTTTCCTACTGCACCTGCTTCTCCCAGCTGTTTCCCTACTGTACAAGATCCATAAATCCATGGTTCTGCCTAGGGCTTGGAGCTGGGCATGGAAGGGTAGGGACAGTGACAATGATTGTTGGTCTATTTAGGTCAAAAGTCAGTCTTCATTTAGTCCTCCATTTCTCATGACACCAGTGATTCCTCCATTTTTTGAGTCTGTCCACCTGGTTCTTTTTCTATAATAATAAAATGTGAATCCATATCTAAAATATTTCATTTCATACATACATTGATAGGAGTAATTTCTTCTGGCAAGTTGCCTCACCTCTGTGGAGAGTAGTTTTCTGTAAATGAAGATTGTTGGATCAGTGATTCTCTAAACCCACCTGAGTCCAACAGTTCAACGCTGGGGCTACTGGGTATGTGGGCGAATTGGTATCATAATGAAAGTGAACTTGGAAAATCTGATATGAACTCCCAAATGGCCTGTAGATTGGACTCTGTGTCATTTGCACAAAGCTTCTGACTATTAAGAGGCCATAGCTTGACTCATGTGGAGACTCATTATACAAAATGCCACCGTGTCCCAGCCTGGAGGCACAGAGGACATTTAACCGTGGCAATGCAATATGTTAAATGTAAGGCAAGAAAAAATTTTCTTTAAATATGCTGAGTTGTTCTTTGACAGGCAGTTAATGAACTTGGCTTTTCTGGTCTGGCAAAAGCTCTGACAGTCTAAGAATTGAAGGTGCCGGTGTGTGTCAGGTTAGGGACAGCTAGGGTTACAACCAAGATGATAATCTGTCCCTGGGGACTTGTCTTCAGACTATATTAGAAACATGAAAAACCAAGGAAGAACTGAAAAACAAATGAAATTTGAAAATTAAGTGATGAAATCATACCTTAGAGTCTTACAAAACCTCTCCCAGGCACTCTGCAGCAAAAGGAAGATTTTATACATCCTATACATCACCCAGATGTCCTCAATCTTGGCTACAAGTTAGGATGTCTTGGGAGGGATGTTACTGTCTTATAACAGGGATGTCATGACATTATTAAAAAATTCCAGGCACTGAATAACTTCTAAAGAAAAGAGCTTTATTTCTTACAGTTCTGGAGACTGAGAAGGTCAAAGTCAAAGGATTTCTCTCTGGAGAGGGTCTTCTTGCTGTGTCATCTTATGGTGGAAAAGAAGGCCAAGAGGGCATGAGGAAACCAAATTCGTCCTTTCATGGGGTGCCCCCCCAAGATAATGGCATTAATTTCTTATAGATAGTTGTTAAAGGTCACAGCTTCCAAGACTGTTGCAGTGGAGCTTAAATTTCCACTATGTGAACTTTTGAGGACACATTCAAAGCATAGCAGGAGGTTTTTCAAAAAAGTTCCTTAGCCAAGTGGGAACCTAGATCAAGACTATTAGAATATCTCTAGTAGCATCACTATCTTCACTATAACATGTGATTCCAGTAAGGTACTCAGCCTGATCTCCAACCAGCAGCATCAGCACTGCCCAGGTTGGTGTTGAGGATGCCAGCTCTCCTGCTGGGCCTCAGACCTGGAGCAGAATCTCTGGAGGTGGAGCCTAGCAATCTGTATGGAAATTAGGTGCATCTATTTGTTTGTTTGTTTGTTTGTTTTGGTACCAAGAATCAAACTCAGGATCTCACACTTGCTGGGCAGAGATATGTACTTTTAAAGCATGCTGAGATTTCAATGACACCACTTTGGAATGAAGCTAAAGAGAGTCTGGGCCAGGGAAGCTTTCAAAGGAGGTGTTTCTGACTTCTTCCCTGACCATAGAAAATTCCATGTAGATTTAAATGTTTTCAGTAAATCTATCAGTATGAATGAGAGGCAAAACATTACTCTTAAGATAATGCACTTAGTAGAGCCATTGCATCTGAACCTATTAACTTTTGAATCTCCTAATTTTGCCCACTGTAATTCTAGTTTCACATGGTTATTAACCTGTAAGAACATCTTTTTTTTAGAACTCCTTAATAGTAAATGGTTGCTGGATATTTGCCTGTTGTGGTCACTCTGGGTTCTAGAAAATAAAATGATCCACTAAACTTAAGATGTGCTCATTTCTAGGGCAGAGTTCTATGCATTGTTAGGTGATCTTGATTCATTTAGGAAGAAATTGAGAGGCTAAGGCAGAGAGATCATAAGTTCAAGTTCAGCCTGAGCAACTGAGTGACTTATAAAGACATTGCCTCAAAAAAATCCTAAAATCAGAAAGAGAGGGAGCTGTAATGAGTAAGAAGGCCCTAAGTTTAACCCCAGTGACCACACACACACACACACACACATACACATACACACACAGATACACACAGAATTGGTAACAAGAATGTGTAGCTGGGCATTCTTGAGCCCACGTCTTCTTACCAACCCTAACAGGTCTTGAGCAGATTTAAAAAGCCTAGCCATCAGACAGGCTACAAACATCTTCGCGTGTCACTTATGACTGATCTGACCACAAAGCAAAGAAGAGGCCATGGTCTGCCAAGGGACAGCCAAATCTAAAACCCTAAAACTTCAAATCCTTGTGCTATAATTTCTTAACTAGGTGGACAAACCAATGAAATTATCCTGGAAACCACAAAATATGTGCCTTCTACTTCCCCTTTTAGAATAATGGCCAATTTATGTATCTCATACAAGCAGCCTGAAATGTCAGTGATACTTCTTCCTATTTTAGAAAGGGGAAATTTCACAATGCAGAAGGCTCCCTTGTGTCATCCGTGCCTGTGTGGAGGGGGTGTGTGTAGCTTGACCAACATGCACTTTTGACTTCAGGTTACATCTTTCTTTCAGGAAGTTTGCCTAGGACGTCCACTTCCCGCTGAGGAAGCTTGAAGCCCAGGATGATCTTGTCAAATTCCACTGCTATGGTGCCTTTCCTGGCCACTGTGTGGCAGGGGACAGTTCAACCAGGCAGCAATACATCTGGCTTGGTCCGCAGGTCCCCTCTCCGTGATGACAGCAAGCTGGAGGCTCTCTACATCCTCATGGTGCTGGGTTTCTTTGGTTTCTTCACCCTGGGCATCATGCTGAGTTACATCCGCTCCAAGAAACTGGAGCACTCACATGATCCATTCAATGTGTACATCGAGTCAGATGTCTGGCAGGAGAAGGACAAAGCATTCTTCCAGGCCCGAGTTCTGGAGAGCTGCAGAACGTGTTATGTCATAGAAAACCAGCTGACTGTAGAGCAGCCCAACACATACCTGCCGGAGCTCAAGCCTTCCCCATGAATGCCATAGCTGGTTAAAGTCAGACAAGCTCCTCATGATAATTTGATGTTTCTAATCACATGCTTCTCATACTTGTGATTGTATCATTGCCTTTGGGTTTCTTTTGTCACCTTCAGGGTTTTGAGAGATTAATGACATTTCTTAAAATCACATTCTTCCTACAGAACACTTTTGATTGTTTCCAAATATCTGTCCTTGCCTTGTTATGTATAGCAGAATTCCTGATCAGGGCCTCCAAATATATGGGCTGCAAGCTGGACATGGTGATTGTCTTAGTTACTTTTCTCCTTGCTGAATCAAAATAGCGAACAGCCAAAGTAAAAGAAGGAGAGGTTTCTTTAGATCACATTTGTAGATGTTTCAGGCCATAGTGGGCTGGCTCCAAGGCAAGGTTGCACGGTGCACAGGCATCACAGAGGAGAGACAGTGCCTGATGGGCAGGAAGTAGCAAAGCAGGCGAGGGACAGCCACGGCTCTTTCTATCACTTCATCTTATCCAGGCTACTCAGGGTAGGGTACACACACAGTCTTAATCCCAGAACCCTTGAATTTAGTGTTACATCATGAGTCAATCCCAGTGTCACTCTAGATCCAGCCACCTCTGAAAAAGCTCCATCATGAGGCTTTGTCGGGAAGGACATCTAAACGAAAGCCATAACAGTGTTCTCCAAAATCCCAGAACTCTGGGAGGCTGAGGTAGGAGAATTATAAGATCTAACCCAGCCTGGAAAATTTAGTGACTTAATAAGACTCCTGTCTCAAAATAAAAAAAGAGCTGGGGATGTATTTTGAAGAAAAGGCCTACCCTAGTTCCAAAAAAAATGAATATATATATATATATATATATATATATATATATATAGTTACACAGTTACAGTTATATTATAGTTATAGATATATCATAGTTATATTATATTATAGTTATATATGTGCTTTGTTTCCCATGTTCGTTTGTAGCTAGCAAGGTACCATGACTATTTTCTGGCCATTGAAAGTCGAAGTAATGAATGAATTCTCCAGTCAGTCCTTAAAAAGGAAATGATGTCCCCTGTGCTTTCCTTGTCACTTTGTCAGTGGCTAGGACATAGTGAGTGTTGAGCGGCTTTACCTAGGAAACAACAGCTCATTTTCAGGTAGCAGAGCAAGAGCCTGGGGCCTAGGCAAAGCCACAAAGCAGGAGCTCCATACCTTCCTGGACTCCCCACCTGGTCAAGTTCATGTGGAAGAGAATTTAACGCCACTTTTCTTGAAGTCATTGCTAATGAATTAACACTCTCTCTGGTACACCTGCCATACATGACTGCACCCAAAGGCACGGTGTGGCCAAAGCACAGTACTTCTGTCCTTGTCACCTCTGTGCTTACAACAGTGCCTCTATTCTCCTCTTGTCCTCCTGTCTCACACTCCTCCTCCCACACACCACCCACTGTATGTATGTGCACGTAAACACACACACACACCCCACTCATGCATCCCTATCTGTAATGAACTTGTTTTGCTTAGGACTGAGATGGAGAAGAAAAAAATGTATGTATCCTTCAGGATACATACCCAGGGGAAGGCGTTCAGCTACCATCAGAGGGATAGAAGGACTCCCACCACTCTCAAGAGCCCAGGGGAGGGGTGAGTTTGAGCAATGACAGCACACAGGAATGGCAAGGCCTATTGAGGCAAATGAAATAGCTGATGCATTGAACTGTGCTCCCCAAAAGACACATTTGAGTCCTAATCCCTGTTACCTATGAATGAGGCTTTATTTGGAAATAGGGTCTTGATGGATAATTATGTTAAGATTAGGTGATTGGCATAGACCTGGATCCAGTATGATGAGTGTCCTAATAAGAGGAGGGAAATGTAGGCATGGATAGAGGAGAGTGGCCTAGGATGACAGAACAGAGGTCAGAGTGATGTAGCTCAAAGCTGAGGACCACCAAGACATGAGGGCCACCCAAAGAAGCTGCTAGAGGTCAGCAGGAAGCCTGGCCCATAGGTCGTAGAGGAAGGGATGAGGCCCTGCCCACATCATAATGTCAGACTTCTGACCTCTCACCTTTGAGGGGATGCCCACCTGTAGAACAAGTCCCTACCTTGGGATGCCAACCCTTGTCACCCATCCCTGGAGAGAGAGACAGTCTCAGATTCCCTGCTCTCGATGGTGGGAGGTGGGTAAGGAGGGGGAATGCTGCCTGGGAAGAAGCCTCCACCCATCCTGAGAGGGTCACAGTGAGCCAGAGCCAGCCTCTTCCAGCTGCCACCTGCAGCATCAGGGCCCCACTGTGATATGACACGCCGGGCATCTACTTAACAGACTATTCCTGGAGAGTATGAAATATTTAAATGAGATATCGTTTTTATAAACTCTGATGTAGTATAAGTGAAAACCAGCACAGAAGCACTGGAATTTGCCCTCAAAGATACACTGGGCCCTATCTCATACCAGTTCTCATTTCACATAACAGTCAGTGAGTCCTCTGTTGTTCTTGGGGACGTTACTGAGTTACTACAGTCCTCGTGATGCATGACTCTTTGGACCCCTGAGTCCCTTGAAAATCCAGTGAAAGCTCTGATCCTCCCCCAACTCTGAATGCACTACTAGCACAATATTTTGCCCACTCTCTCAGAGGACCATGGGCCACTGGAACCCAGAGACACCTGCTGCCGCCTCATGGCTCCTGTATAAGTTGGACCCTGCTTCAGATAGGCCCATGTTCACCAGATTGAGGCAAAGGACTTTGGAGAGGAACCCAGAGCACTTGTGATTAGCAATGTATTCCTCAGCCACACAGTGTTCTTGATATTCCAGACACACAGCCAGGTCCTTATCACCCATCGCTGCTGCACCCACATGCCTGTGCCTTTTAAGGCGAGGGAGATCCTGGGAGCTTTCGACCTCCATGCCCTTGAGCAGCCAGACCTCACTGCTTACACTTCCTCTAACTGCATGTCTCTGATCCCTTTCTCCTTCCTCTCACCCTGGATTTAAAGAGATGAGAGAGCAGTGGGGAGAGAAACTGAGCCACACATTTTCAGGCGCTTGTTGCCGTATGATAAAATCTGGTTTCCTGTGCATAGAGTACTTGCCACATGCTGGACACTATGCCCAGCTCTTCACAAACAGAATCTTGATATTTTACATGCAACAGTTTATGTTCCCATATAGGACAATGATGCTTTTGCTATATTAAGATTTTCTAAAAACTAAAGTCTGTTATGGTCTGACATGAGTTCTTTCTCCCTATGATACTTTTAGAAGATGGAGTTCTTGGGGACTCAGCCAAGGTGGCGCCCTAAGAAAACATGACTGTGGAGAGCTCATCTACCACCAGCCTATAGCATGCCAGAACAAGAAGCTCGGGCCCCTCTGAGGCCTGCAAATTAGAAACAAGAGAAGCAAAGCCTTGGAGGAGGATGGTGGCAGATTGTGCACTCCCAGCTCCTCGCATTTGCAACCAGCAGGGGATATGTACAAGGTCTTAACGGACTTCTGGGTATTGTAAGAGAAGCTGTGAAATCTGATCTTATGTGTCAATAGCTAATCTAATTTCTTAAAATGATGAGAGTTAAAGAAAATAAGACCTTGAGCTAGGTTCTGTCCATGAACAATCTCTGCTCTACCGAGCAAGCTCCCAGGAAGCCCCAGACCAAACCTGGCAGACTAAGTTATGGTCCTCCCAGGGCTTGGGTGTGGGAGGCTTTGGCCTCAGAGTGGCAGGGCTAAAGTCAGGCATCATTAAGATGTGGGCCCAGTGGATGGTAGCTAGGTCATTGGGGTGCTGCCCTCAGGAGAGATTCATGTAGCTCCCATGGGACCCCAGCTGATTCCTGTGAGAGAGGTTGTGATAGGACAGCAAGACTGGTCGCTGTGGGCTCTCTGACACTGTGATCTCTCCCTCTTCCATGTGACACCCTGATGATGCATCCACCATGTGACACACTGTGAGCAGAAAGAAAAGCCCACCCAGTCATTAGAACTGTGAGCTAAATAAGCCTCTTTCCTCTATATGTTCCTAACCTTGGGTGTTTTGTAGAGCTACAGAAAATAGAATAATAGAGAAAGCACGCATAGGGTTATAGGAGCTGCCCCTGGTGGCAGAAACGGGCACTTCCCTGAGTGTCACCTGGGCCAGGCCTTTAGCTCCCAGGTTAAGATGATGTGCTACATCTGGCATGTGTCCTTCCATCAGGCTGTCCTCACCTGGTACCCCAAGAACAACCTATTCATGTGACTCCCAGTTAGATACCAGGCTCCTAGCTGTCACCACAGACAAGGACAGCTCTGACTTTTGCTCCAGTTGAGATTGGTTCTGAGAAGCCTGCCCTGGAAAAGTGAATCCACACTAGTGGAGGTGACTTAAGCCTCTGAGCTTTGAGCTTCTCCAACAGCCGGGCTCACAAAGCCAGCATGACCAGCACCACCCACAATGTTACTTCTCCAGAGCACCATGGTCTGACTATGTGAGAACTTCAAGCTTCTCCTAAATAGCTAAGCACTAGGAAATGCCCTGCACAGTGTGTTCAAGGAGCTTGGTGAGGTTACCTAGACACTGGCAGGGGACACTGAGGCTCAGAAAGTTTTGAGGGTCACCTAAGGCCACTGGCTAGTTTAAGGAGGAAGTGGAAGATCTCCTTCTTCCCTAAATCCAAGCCCTCACCCTTCTCAAGCTTCCTCATCATGCCCAGAGCTTCTGAAAGCAGGATGAAGTGACAGGACTGTGCATGGACAAGTCTTTGCCACTGGCCACAAAAGCAGACACTTAGTGGACACTGCAGGACAGATAAGAGGACACAGAAGTCATTGAGTATATTTTTATGTATCATGAATTCAAATCAATGCAGTGGGAAACACCTGTGATCCCAGCACTCTGGGAGATCCAGGCAAGAAGATGACAAACTTGAGGACTGTCTCGATAATTGACAACTTAGCAAGAACCTGTCCTAAAATAAAAAAGGTGTGAACATAGTTCCATGCAAAGGCCCTGGATTCAATCCCCAGTACTAGTGGGTGGGGAGCTACCATTTGAAATACTGTGTGTGCACTTAGCCTTCAACTTAGTAGATTTTGACAATTCAATCCTAGTCACAATGCCAATTATAAGTCAGCTGATGAGGCTGAGAAAGCTGTTAGAGATCTCATAATCTTTGTGTCTCCTGGAAAAGCCCCAAGAGTGCAAAATAAAACAGTATTTTATTTTATTATTTTTTATGCATTTAGGACAGGAGCTATAGGGCCTACAGGATCTCGCTACATAGATCGGACTCAGTGATCCTCCTGTTTTCAGCCTCACAAAGTGCTGAGATTACAGATGTGCACTATCACACCCAGTCTCAATCGATGTCTCAGTATGTCTCAATGGCCAGCAGGGCACAGCTGGGATTGAACCCTGGCCATTGCACTTGGCTGAAGCAGGCGCTTTAGTCTGCTGAGCTATCAGGCTGGCCCTAAAACAGTAGTTTAAACCTATATCAGCATGAGGCTTCCCCATGGACACAAGGGAGACATAAATGCTAAATCAGGCTACAGGAAATAAGAAGAGATTGGTAGGGCTTGAGGGCCAAAGAAATGCATGTAAGCTGAATGATAAGAACTGGAAAATTCTTTATGTGGTCACTGGCTATATCTACATTAAATACAAGGAAAGGACAGGCTGGGAGCAGTTGGTCCCACAAGTTCATCAGTCTGTGTGTGCACCTGAAGTTCATAAATCAGTAGCCACCTGTCTAAACTTTGATTTTGACTACCTATGATTAGAAGGACTTGTGGATGTGGCTGTTGCCCCCTGGTGGTCACTTCTCAGTGAAGCTATTTCTCAGTGCACCCTGAGCAAGTGGCAGCCAGGTGGGTGCCCCTGTGACTGGCTGGAGTCCTTTGATGACTTTAGACTCCCGGGGCAGGGGTAAAACTTCTATTCAGCTACCTAATCCAAGGAAACAGCACCCACCATGCGCACTACTGTGAAGTGGAGGACGGATGTCTGCTCCCAGGGTAGTTAGAAGCATCACCCCTGAACAGGGCCCTACAGCTGCTCCCAATTCTTGGAAAGGTGCTGGAACCTCTTCTCTCTTAGTGCTAGCCCCTGTGTGCCCCCCACCCCATTCCAGAAGTAACCATAGCATCCTTTCCAACTCTCAGAAAATCTCCACCCTGAGTTCTTTTCAGTTGCAGACTGGTGGCCGCTCACAATAGGTGTGGACAGAGGTTGGCGAACCTGGGCTACTCCAGAGGAGAACAGAGGTTATCTTTTTTTAATTTTTTTAATTTTATTTTTTTAACTGCTTCCTCTTCATCCCATCCATGAGAGCCTGATTCTGTCCCTGGGATTCTAGGGATAGCCACATATCTGACATTGATGGTAGGCCGATGAGACACAGTGATTTGTGAGTCACAGACACTCAGCCATGAGAGGGGGATCATTACGTCACTGAGGCCACCCTGGAGCCTCACTCAGGGGTGCATAGTAGCAAGAGGGGAGATGCCTGGGAAGGACACTGGAATGCTTCCATTGACCAGCCGGGAATGGAAGCCCACTACTCAGGCACAAGCAGGGGCTGTGCCTGGTCCCATAGTAAGAACAGCTACTTACCTGAGGATCTCACCTGCAGGGGCAGGGTACGGAGAGGGCTTCTAGGTAAGTCATTTGAACTCTCTCAGTTTTAGATGTCAAGGTGTCATATGATACTGACCTAGATTTCTGGCCTGATTCCAATACACGATGTGACAGCAGGTTGGCACTGAGTCCAGCACTAGGCTTGTTGGCGTGAGGAAGGACACCCCCAGGCCCTCTGTCCTTGCCAGGGCCTGGATCTGGAGTAAGGCTGTGGTTATCTACAGTAGGGTTCTTGATAAAGTTCCTACCTGGATGTGCCCAAGAGCCTCATGTCCCTTGTCAGGGCTTTTGGAGCAGGGTGGGCTTATGGAATCTTACAACAGAGTTGCCAGTAGGAGGCAGCAGCGTCTAGTTGGAAGTGATGAATCCCTGAGGCTGTTAAGTGCTTGAAAAATGTCATAGTTGGGTTTAGAATAGCAACCTTCACTGAGTGACAATTAATAATCTGGACCACATATTTATGTACTAGCCACCCCTGAGCCCTTCATCTCCTAAACCAATCTCTGTCCTTATGTGGCCATTATTTAATTCATCCCTGACACACGTGGATCTTATCACTTAGTTGTCAAAGAATCAGGGAGGGAACAGGAAAACAGAAACTTTACTCTATTGTAACCCTACTCTATTGTAACATTACTAGGAAAAATTGACTAAACAGGGGTGCTTTAAAAAATGAACTGCACATAGTAGCAGCTCACCACAGGAGCCACCAGCTGGTAGGACAGAAGGAGGAGGTAGGGTCCTGTCACCCTGTCACTTGCCCTAGAAAGCCTTACACCAGCTGCCAGAAGCAGGTTAAGGCGCTAAATGGTGTGTGGTTGGCTCAAGTGTAAACTAAGGCAGGTGTTTTCCTTAGAAGCGAGAGGCTGCCTTGGCTCTAAGCCTGTCTCTGAGTGAACACACCTTACCTCAGAGCTTTCTGCGTACCAGTGGGGTGGCTTTTCTGATGTATTTTTCACGAAGAGAAGGACAAAATAAATGAGGAGGAAGAAGAGGAAAAAGAAGGGAGGACCAAGAACAAAATGGAGGAGGAGAGAAGAGGAAAGAGAAATAAAGATAAAGATGTTATGAAGTTTTAAAAGTTCATAGTTAAGTAAACTCCCCAGAGCTGGCAGGCCTGAGCTCCCCCAGCCAGGAATTTGTGGAACCATGATGAAGCTGAGGTTGTGTATTCGAAGACTGACCCTGCACTGAAGAAACAAAAAGGGGGAACGAAAGTGCCTCAGTTCAGGCTGCTGTATCTACCTACTGTAGCCTGAGTGGTTTACAGGTCACAGATATGCGTTTCTTACACCTGTGGAGGTCCAAGGTCAAGGTGCTGGCAGGCTCAGTGTTGGCATGGTTTCCTGGACCACCAAGCATCTTCTTGCTCTGTTCTCATGTGGTGGAAGGGGCAGGGAGCTCCCCGGGGTTTCTCCTATGAAGATACTGCTTCCATTCAGGAGACTCTGCCTGCATGGCCTGGCCGCCTCATGAAGGCTGTCCCTCTTCAAATCATCTCTTTCAGCATACAGAGCTGCTGACACTTTGGTCTGTAGCAACAGGCACTGCCATGTGTCCAGGTCAAAAGGAAAGAGATTGCTTACGTTATGTCATGCAGTGTCTCAGCTACTTTTTTCCTCTCATTGCTAAGACAAAATACGCGACACCCAAAGTAAAAGGAGAAAAAGGTTATTTAGATTACAGTTTGTAAAGGTTTCAGTCCATAATCAACTGGTTCCAAGGAACATGGTAGAAACCAGAACTATGCCCAAATAGTCAATAAACTGGTTTGCTAATCAGACACCCTTAACACCAGCATTCACGCACACTGGATCCAGCCACCTCTGAAAAAGCCCTCTGACCACGTGAGGCTTTGGGAGACATTTAGACACAGCCAGGTCACGGAGGAAACAGAGCAGAAGAGGCATGTTCTTCATGTGCATGTGTCCCCAGGAAGAATCTGAAGCAGGTAAGGACATTTAGTTTTTGTTTCTTTTTGTTTTTTAGGTATTCATCACTAATATCTCATTTGGTCCTTGCACACTGTATGCGTGGAAATCTCACATTTGCTGTGTTTTAGTACAACCAGATGAGGATGGGAATATTTCATCACTATTTTTGGAGCAGATTTCTGGGATCAAAGGCTTTTGGGCTTTATGTAACACTTAGGCATACAGAGCATCACACACACACACACACACACACACACCAAGCCTTAGAGGTATTCACATATGTCCAGGGCAGAGCAATAGCTACATCCAATCATGTACAAGGTGTGCGTGTCTTATTGCTAAACTGCCCTCAACTCCAAGGGACAGGAAATGAAAGCACCACACTGACTACAAGGTACAATTTCATTGAAGTTTGGGAATAGGAAGAAGTATTCTCAGATGGAATCTGGTAAATTCAATCCAACAGGATGATTTAGCATGTGAACTGGTTTTTGTTTGCTTGCTTGCTTTTCTTTTTGTCTTTTAAAATAAAGACTTCTTAAAAGTCTTTTAAAATAAAACACTTCTTTCACTGTCTTGGCTCACAGTGAAATTTAAAGGAAGGTGCAGAGAGAGCTCATACAGTCCCTGGCCCAAGATATGCAGAAGTTCTCCCCTGACCGACATCCACCACCAGAGGGGAAGACTACACTGACAACCGACAGACTACACTGACATATCACGATCACCAGAGCCCATAAATTACATCAGAGGTCACTTCTGGTGTACACTCTAGGTCTGGACAAAAGAACAGTACATGCACCCACCATTATGATGCACAGGGTGGTTTCTCCACCCTGCAAACACTCTGTTTCCACCTATTTATCTGTCACTGCTACACACCTTTGCAACCAGTGATCCTTTTGCTGTTGCCATAGTTTTCACTTTTCCAGAATGTCACATAGTTAGACTCACATGCAGTATACAGCCTTTCGTGGATTGTTTCCTCCCACTTGGTAACACGCATTCACACTTCCTCCATGTCTTCTCCTAGCTTCATAGCTCATCTGCTTTACAGAGGGAATAATCTCCCATCATCTGAATGTACCAGCACTTATTTACCAGTTCACCTATTTGGAGGAACATACTAGTTGCTTTAAAGTTTTCACAATTATGAATAAATCTGTGTAAATATCCATGAACTGAAGTTTGCAGCTCCTTTGGCTAAATTCTGCAGAGTCCACGTGCTGAATCATATGGCTATAGGAATATGTTTAGCTTTGAAAGAAAATGCCAAGCTGTCTTCCCAGCTCACTGCTCCACTCCCTGTTCCCCCGATGGTAGACAGCTTCCATCTCTTCACATCCTGATCAGCATTTGGCATCGTCGCTTGTCTTAGTCACTTCCTCATCACTAAGATACAACACTCAATGCCCACGTCTTAAAGGAAGAAAGGTTTGATTGGCTCATGGTTTTCAGTCCATAGTTAGCTTGATCCAGGACAGGAAGGACATGATTAAAGGACCTAACAGAGGGGACTTGTTCACATCGTGGTAGCAGAAGGCATAAAAGGAAGGGAGAGCTGGAGGAATAGATGAGCCTCTTGCGACCAGTTCCCAACTTCACATTCAGTTGCGGAACTCATTAGTAACAAGCAATTCATTAGTAGGAAATACTTTCCAAAAAGCCCCTGCAGTGAACAGAGAGGAGTTTGTGGGAATAGTTTAGGTCTAAATCATAAGTTCTGTGTCCTGTATGTGGGTGTGCAGCCTACCCCACATTTTTGTAAATAAAATTTTATTGGGACACAAATGTGTCTAAGGTGGATGGCTGCCATAGCTGGACTGGGCATAGCCTGCTATGCATGGTCTAAGGTTGCATTTATACTACAAAGGCAACATTGAGTCCTTAAAGATCATATGGACCACAAGTCCAAATACTTATTATTCAAAAAGTAAGTTTATTAACCCCTGTTCTAGAGCCATTCTGATTGTTAAAAAAAAAAAAAATGCTGCGTTCAAACATAGTAACACTGACTCCAGGATGACCTCGTGGACACATATTTCAAGCCATGCAGCCACAGGAGACAGAGATGACTGACACCCTCAGTCAGATGAAACACACTTCACAATTCTCTGGAAGAATTTTGTTTGTTAAGCATAGTATCCCAGAATTCTATCTTTCTCTTGTAAACTAACCAATAACTTCCATCAGGCCCAAAATCATGCACCTTAGTGTCTAACTACTTTTGTATACAACTGCTTTAGTGTATACATATAGGAAATCCACATATTCAACTATTATTATGCTGGAAAACGTGGGACATCATTTCACTGTCTTAATAGTGCCTGTATTGAAAATCCTGGAAGAGACTCTCTGGAAATCTGGCGATCAAAGCCTAACTGCGTCCTAGTTGCTATACCAGCCTCTCGCCACACAGGGGCAGAGTATCCATGGATACCACAGGGTTCTGAGGTTCAAACATCCCTGGCTCCACATGGACTTCAGAAGCCTGGAGACTGCAGTTCAGGGTCAGGGCTGCACAGGCCCTGTGGGCAGTGCCGAATCAGAGAGAGTCTGAACTACTTAATTTCAAATAACTTTTTTGTTTTTGTTTGTTTTGCACTAGTCAAGGCAATGGGCATGCGTGGGCTTATTTTGCATTCTGTTGGTTCTTTATCTTGGGAATCATGCTATTTCTCCTACACAGAACATTGCTATAAGAAAAACCAAACCACACCCATAGTGAGAAGGCTAGAGGATCAGTACAAAATTCAAATGTACACAGAAAAGGCTGATTCAATGTGAAAAGTTAGTGTGCTCATTGTAAATGCTTAAAAAACATATTTGTCCTTTTAAAAGGTAATAGACACATGGTAAAACTAGATAGATCATTTACAAAGGGAAATAAGAGAATTCTATCTTTTTTCAGAGATATTTTATGATTATAGAAGATAGCTTATGCATATGCAGTTTTATATGCAAATGATCTAGGATGTGCCAATTGGCATCATGCTTGTGTTGCTCTCCTATTTAGCAATCTACGTATTGGAGATCACTCATCAGTGAACAGACATCTGCCTCCATGCTTAATACCAAAAAAGGAGGTGACTATATGGATTTCAGTGCTACCTTTGACCTCTCTTGATGGTCATTAGGTGGTTTCCAGTCCTTGTTACAAAACACATGGCAAAGGCTAGATCTGCACGTGCATCCTGTGAATACGTTCACACCTAAGTGCCCCAAGTTTCTGGAAAACGCATGACTCACTGGTCAGCAGGTAAGAATGCTATACTTTTAATTAGGTCAATTATCCTTAATAAGGATAATGACCATAACCAACTTCAATGTGTCACATACTGTTCCAGCAGCTAAGGACGTATTCTATGGAGGAGGAGGAGGCACTATGAATAGACCCACTGTATAGGTGATCTTTTCTCACCCAGTGATATCAAAATGAAATCTCTCCATAATTTTAATTTGCACTTATATATTTAAGTGAAAAGTTGAAGGATGTTTGTATTTCCTTTTCTGTAATTAGCGGTTCATGTCCTTTGAACATCTTTCTGTTTCTTAATATTAAAATGTTAATGTTTAAAGTTTTTTGCATATTGTGAAATTTGACAGTTTAACATGTGTGGCCAGTTCTTCACCTCAACTGATTATTTCTCTCCTGAGTCTTTTGATAGTAGTTTCTTTTTGCCATGAAAACATTTTTAGTTCTTCTGTAGTTG
>PVKN010006946.1:0-27538 GCA_004027915.1 Capromys pilorides
GTTTAAAAATATATATATAGATATAGATATATAGATATGGACCTGGAAGCCCCAACAGTACAGTGCTCTCAGTTTGAGACATTTCTTAAGGTGGGTTCATGTGGTAAACTTAGGTCAAGTAGTCTTCTAACCCACCAGGCTTCACGTCTTGAATAATCGGAGACAAGTGTTCCTCAGTAGGTTTACAGACTTCTTGGTAATACAGAATTGACCGACAAATGCAAACTGCTTTTTGTCCATTTTTTTTTTTAAATGTGTTTAGTACAGGATCTACAGGGTCTCACTATGTAGATCGGACTTGTAGTGATTCTCCTGTTTTTAACCTCCCAAGTGCTAGGATTATAGGTACACAGCACCATGCACAGTTAGTGAACCCTGGGAGTGGGACCAGGGATCAACCCTGTCCCTGTGGTTCTAATTGATCCTTTGTAACCTGGTGTTTTCCAACATTAGCTTGTGAAATCAAATCCACAGGTTGCAGCAAGAGTTTTTCTTCTATGAATACTTTAGAAAAGTATATCAGAAAGGGTGAGTCTTGTTGCATTAAATAGATGTATGTTCATATGGGTGTTTGTTTGCTGGATCACTTATATATAATTGCTGTATTTTTCAAAGGTCATGGTCAAAACATCTGAAAGCTGTACTCTCTCAAAGCGTAAACAAGGTTGCCTTCTTTCCCTAATGTTCATGGTGCTTGTGTGTTTGGTGGATTGTGTGGGAACAGTGCCTGCTACCACCCTAAAGGTCTGTCCTCTTCACACATTGGGAAATATTTAGCAACTGTAAAGCAGGGTTGGTAATTTCAAGCTTATAAACACAGTGGGCGTAGCCTGATTTTGTTACTCTTGCACTACACGTGGATCTGCTGGGTGGCTGCCCGCATGTTTCCTCACCAGGCCGGATGACCTTTGGGCGGTGACAGAATGGGAGGAGACCCAGAGCACAGCATCTTCCACTGGCCTGTTCCATCCTCACTAACAGTTCAAGGGGTACTTCCTGGCTGTGGCCCTGGGGGCCCCTCTGTAGTATTTAAGAGGCTAGCGGTAGTGTCCAGGTACATTTATGTGTAGGAGAGCTCTTGTTGATTATATTCGTGGATTAGGAAGGACAAGTCTTGTAGCTGGATTTCACTGGGCAGGTCACTTTATTGGAAGTCCTTTGCTCCCTCAGACCTGACCCATGGTGAGCCTGTCCTGTCCACGCATCCACGCGTCATCTGCACTTCCTTTTTCTCTTGGTGTCCTGCCTGTCCTGTGGACAGCCATCTTGACTCTTGGTTCTTCTTTCCCCAGTCTTGGCTTGTGTTTGTTTCACTGCCCTCGCCTGTCATCCTGGTCTGCAACAAGGCAGGGTTTTCGCTGTTGTAGGTTGTGACTGCAGCGGGCCAGATGTTTGGCTTGCAGAGGTGAGGGAGGCCAGGTCTGCATTCATGGGCAGAGCAGCTCAATAGCTCCGGCATGTTTCCTTCCTCCTGCCTTGGCTCTCCCCTCAGCTCACGCCCATTTCATTCTAGTTCCCGTAAACTTAATTTTGAGGTAAGGGCTCCTTGTGCTGCCCATGCCCTTGAATTCCTGGCCTTAAGTGGTTTTCCTCGTCAGCCTCTTCAGTGCCCTGCCCTGCCCCACCCAGCATCTTAGAAGTGAGGCATCCTGATCCTCCCTACCCCTCCCTGCCGGAGCTTTGGCGATCCCTAGGTGGTTCCCGACGCTCTTCATTCAGAAGCCGCGTTCCTGCAGACCTGCGAGGAGGCTTGTTGTGGCGGGGACGCCTTGGTAGCCCTGAGCATGCCAGTGGCCTGTGTGCTTTCTGTTCAGGCCTTGTAGTTGAAAGTCCTTGGCAGTCTTGCTCGGTTTTTTTATCTATGATGCCCCAGGAAACTCTCCAGTTCCTCTTCTCCAACCCTTCTTGTCTTTGTACAGGAAAATCTCTTCCTGAGTACAGTTAATACTTCGTATTGATAGGGTGGTTGGCTGTTTTTTTTTTTTCTTTTTTTGAGACAGTCTCACCCTGTAGCCAGGCTGGCCTCAACTCCAGAGGTAATCCTCTTGCCTCAGCCTCCCAACCACACCCAGTCTTTAGCTTTCTTATTTTCATGAATCTGTAATGCCAGCCCCGAAGGAGGGGTTAAATCTTTTATGTTTAAGTTGTATTCCACTTTTCTAAGCTTTAGACCGCTGGGCCCCTAAGTTGTATTCTACTTTCTTACTCTTAGTTTATGCTTTCTGGGCTAAGATTAGGGCAGTTGCAATCTGTCTCAAAGAGTGTGGTATCTTGTGTTTAGATATATTAGGTAAAATTAGGAAAGGTTTTTATACTGTCAGTTTTGTTTGTTTTTATGCTGTTATAGCTCAGATAGAGTGGGTCTCTTTTTCTTCAGACTGCATATCCTAGTGCCTAGCCTTTTCTCCATTAACAAATTTTTTTTTTTTTGTCTGTTTGAGACAAGGTCTCACTATGCAGTTCAGACTGGCCTTGAGCTCACTTTTATAGCCCAGGCTGCTCTAACTCACACCAATCCTCCTGCCTCAGCCCTCCTGCCTCATCCTCCCAACTTCGGGGATTACAGGCGTGGGCCACCACACCCGGCTATCCTTTTCTCCATTGAGCTTTTCCAAGACAATAGATTCACTCACCCAGTGTGGTCTGATAGCACTCATCTGAAGCTCTGTTAGGTTTTTTGCTGGCGTGGCAGAGAAACAGAAGAGGGAAGAATGAAAAAGGCCTTTATTGCTATTGGGCAGGATACAGAAAGGGTTGAAAGGATTGGTGGCAGGGAGATGGGGGATCCTCTGATGTGAAAGAGGAAGACAGACTTTATGGACTTCAGATAGAGGTGGAGTTTGAGGGGCAAGTTCAGTGACAGGGAGCTGATTGGGGACTCCCTTTTGTGCTCAGGAAAGGTAAAAGGAAGCTGTATTCAGGCCTGGACTGGGGAAGGAAGAGGAAGTGGTCATTAGGAAGACAAGCTGTTGCTTTGGGATTCAGCCATGTTGAATCAGGGCCATGATAATTTAGCAGTCCGTTCTCGGGCCGGAATCTATCACTAGCCAAGACTTTCTCCCAAGCCATCAGTTGTAGTGATTAGGAGAGTCTCCTGGCACAAGGGCTTTCTGGAGTAGAAGGGTGTATTGAATAGTCAAAGGTGGACACCAGCAACACAGCTACCAGCAACAGGGGTCAGTCGGAGTTGGCAGATGTCCTCTGGGCAGAGCTAAGAGCATTTTGTGTGGACTTTGGAAGAAATTGGCAGCAGCATGGGGGCAGCTCTGGGATAGGAGGGCGGCCCCTAGCCAGAGGTAATCGCTTCTGGACTGGGGAGAGGTCCAAGTCCAGAGGGTGTTGGGTAACAGGGTGGGGTGGTCTGCTGTGATGGATGCAAGTCAGGGTTTCAGTGTTAAAACTTCTGCCGGTGGCTGTTAACTGATTAACTTTCCTTATCTCTTCCCCCTCCACACCCTGGCCTTTGTAATTTAAGATCTCAGAATTTTTCTTTGTCTCAGTCTCCTTATTTCTGAGATACTGTGCAAATTCTTGGGCACAATTTCCTAGTCTGCGCCTGCTCAGGAAGCAAGGCTCCATTCAAGGCTTCAGGGCTGTCTGCTGTCCCTGCCACAGTGTGAGCGTGCCCTTCTGCCTCTGGGCTACGGTGACCTGCTATTCTGCTAGGTGCTCCCAGCCCGCTCCAGACCCCCAGCAGTCGCCCCACCTCCTTGGCCTCTGCTCCTTCCCCTGTGCTCTCGGCCTGTGGCTTTCCCCCAGCACATTGATGCTCTGCCTCCTTCCAGGCCTGCAGCCCAAGGCGCCCCAGGGGTTTTGTGGCTTGTCCTTCACGTTCTGGGGAAGCCCTTGACCCCTCTTCCCTGAAAAGATCCCTGCTGTTCTGTTCCTTGCCCACTCACTTGCTCGCAGCACGTGACTCGTGTGCACCTGCTGACCGTCCATGCACTTCTGGCCGGCAGCTGTGTGAGAACAGAGCTGGGTGGCTGCCTTCGCCTGGGTGCCAGCAGCGCCTGTGTGTGGCAGGCATGCCAGCATTTGGCAGTGGTGGAACACAGACCTGCTGGCTGCTCTGGTTTCCCAGTGATGCAGGGGTGATAGAGGGCCTCCACAGAATATAAGGGAAATAAAACTGCTAAGCTGCTAGATGGTTCCATACACTGAGTTCGTGTTCTCTAAGACTTGAAAGAATGGATTCTAGGACAGCAGGGATTTTTTTTTTTTTTTTGAGATGGTCCCACTATGCGGTTCACGCTGGCCTTGAGCTCACTTTTGTAGCCCATTCTGGTCTTAGCTCTGAACTGATCCTCCTGCCTCAGCCTCCCAAGTGCTGGGATTACAGGTGTGTGCCACCACACCCAGCTAATGAGTCCTTATCGAAAAAAAAGTCTGCCTAAGGAGGCAGAAGAGGGTTCTCCTCAGTGGCACCCCGAGATCTCAGCTTCTCGAGGGAGTTTTATAGAGCTAGGTCACTGATCGAGGCAGCCCGAGGTGGGACTGAACTGTAATCAACCATAAGATTACAATGTAGTTGCTTAAGGGGCCGGGGAGATAGCTCCGTGGCACAAGTGCCTGCCTGGCAAGTGCAAGGTCGTGAGTTCCAGCCCCAGTCCTGCCAAAAACAAAAAAACAAAAACCAATATAGTTGCTTACCCCAGCACCACCCCCAGGGCAGGCTGAGCCAGCCATAATACAAAAAAAAAATGCTTCGTACAGTAGTTAAACCGAGTTGATTTCTGCCCCGGTCTCTCTTAGTTCTAAAGTGAATTGGGCACTGTCCTAGATTTGTCAGTGGAAAGCTCCAGTCTGGTGGCCATGATGGAAGCAAGACACAACGTAGTTGCTTAGGTGATGGACTTGCCAATGAGAAATCACAAGGTAGGTAGGTGTGAGGTGGCACGAAAGTGTGGTCTAATAAGATCACTATCAGGAGCAATAGGCCAGGAGCAACCATGACCACTGGGCAGGCAGGATTGAAGCGAACGGTGACATCTTTATTTCAGACTGAGTGCAGCCTGGACAAGGGCGAGAAGGCTGTTGACCAAGAGCAGAGGAAGAGAACGCGCTCCTGTGGGCCAGTTTAAGCGAGGGAGGGAGGGGTGCGTTGGTGCGCCTGCAACCACTGGAGCCTCTGGCCAGAAGTGCCTGGGGGAAGTGTAGGATGACAGTGGTCTTTTGCTGATTTATAGTGCCATTCAGTAGATGTACTGGCCTGATAACTGTCTTGATAAACAGATTTATTTTGACCTGCAGGCTAAATGAGGGCTTTTTTGTATGACCAGTGGTCCACTGAGTATTTTCTCTTTAGGTTGAGCAGTGTGTAGTGTGAGGAACGAAACAATTGCAAGTATAGTCACTTAGGTAATATCGATGAAATGGGGAAGCAAGTCACAGGGCGAGTGCACCTGGGAGGGACAAGGACCTTCTCACAGGGGCGGGTTACGGGGTCTGGTCCTCCACCCCAGCTGAGGGATGCCTGTTTAGAATCCGTCACTGCTCTTGTCCCTAGGGGTGAGTGTGGGTGTGGTCGTCCTCTTTCTCTACAAGCCTGGCCTTCAGTGATTGCACCTCTAGCCACAGTTGTTTCTGTGGTGACCTCCCGAGGGCCTGTCTCACTGCCTGTGATATGTAATACCTGTTCCTCACCAGGAACATAGCCTGGCTAGTGGGGCCTTCAAGGTTGGTTTCCTGTACCTCACGCCTCCTGCTTTCCACTCGGTGTCTCAGAACAGCTGAGGCTATGTGGTCACTAGAGTGATTTTGGCTGTGTATCTATGTGTATTTGAAATTGTAAAGTTATTCTTTCTCGTAGCCTGATGATAGAGATGTGGTCTGATTCCCTTCTTTGTTGCATGTTCTCTCAATCTGGCTGATGGTGACTTAGTCCTGGACATGATGGCACGTGGAATGACAGTCAGCTACAAGAAATGGCCCAGCTGAGGATTAAACATCAGGAAGAACTGACTGAGTTACACAAGAAACGCGGGGAGGTAAATGTTACCCCTCTTCACATCTGTCTTCTGCTCCCTGTGAGAGTGCTGCCTGGGAATACAGGAGAGCCACGCCCCAGCCCCAAGCGGGGCCGCAGCTCTCTTGAAGGGAGTGAGGACCAAGCAAAATGACCTGGAATCTCAAGGCACCCCAGCAAGAGGCGAGCCAGACCCCCCCCAGTTTTGAATTCTAACAGCAGTGAGGACGCTTTTGAGAACAAAGAGGTGATTGCCTGGTCACTGAAGAGCTTCTTTCATGAAGCTTGAGTGCGAACCCTGGTACTTTAGAAAGACTGTCTCTGTGCTCATTGTAGATGGCGGTCTACAGCTGAGCTCTGGCTGAGGAAATGGAATTTACTGTCCAGCTGGGTGAGGGCAAGACAGGTGTCTGCAGGGAGCAACAGGCAGGTCCCACGCAGCTCCTGCCCCATCAGCCCTTCTGCTCTCTCTGCCACTGCCCTCTTCTTAGTACCTTTGCCCAAATCCACAGCACCTTTCCTTTCTTGAAAATACAGCAGTCGCTCACTGTGTAACTTCCAGGTAAGGCCATAAGGTCTCTGGTTTATGAGTTTCTTTTGTTTCCCAGCTAGCTCAGCTGGTGATTGACCTGAATAACCAGATGCAGCAGAAGGACAAGGAGATGCAGATGAATGAAGCAAAGTGAGTTGAGAATGGGCTTCCTAGGGCCTAGCGGGAAGGGGCAGGAGTGTCACACGTGCTGTTCATCTGTACTCCCACGAACATATCTGGTGGCCATGCTACTCTTCAGCAAGAGCCACTGCGGTGCCTGCAGGCTGGAGACCTTTCCTGCGAGCTCCAAGGACTCCCAGCATACTCCTACGGTAGTAGTGAAGGCCTTGGTATTTATTAGAGAATTCACAGCTCTCCTGTGGCCAGTGCTTGGGGACACTGGCGTCTTCCTGTGGTGAATTTGGGGCCACAGCATCTGAGCCCGTGGCCCTTGGGATGAGCTTGGTGCTTTGTGAGCAGGACCATTTTGGTCAGGAGAAAACCTGGAGGACGAGAGAACAGGGACTTGGTGTCTTTGTACCTAAGCTGGGGGTACTCCCATGGTACCCCTGTGTAAGCATCCGAAGCTCCCTTTGTGGCCCTGCTTCCCTGGAGGCTGCTTTTGCTGGTCGTTCCTGGTCAGCAGGAGCCTTGCCCCAGGTGTTTCCCAAAAGGAAAACACCTGTGGTGGCGGCCCGTGTTCCTGCTCCTGGCCTGAGCGCACACATTTGAGCCCTGGTGAGGGACGCCTCTCCTGTCGTGTTTTCAGAATCACGGAATGTTTGCAGACTATCTCTGACCTGGAAACAGAGTGCCTGGAGCTGCGCAGCAAGCTCCAGGACCTTGAGATAGCCAACCAGACCTTGAAGGATGAGTACGATGCCCTGCAGATCACCTTCACCGCCTTGGAGGAGAAACTGAGGAAAACTGCCGAGGAGAACCAGGAGCTGGTCACCAGGTGGATGGCTGAGAAGGCCCAAGAGGCCAACCGCCTCAATGCTGAGAATGAGAAGGACTCCAGGTGGGCCTGCATACCACTAAGCAGCGTACACCTAGTTCTTTGAAAAGAAAAGGAAAAAAGCTTGCAGAGGAACCCAGAAAACAACATAATTAGAAATAACAATAGTGGAAATAGAAGCAAATTTGCAGTTGCGAGGTTGTGCTCCAAGCTGAGCCAAGGAAGACCTCCCAGAAAGGGTGCCGAGCTTGCTGTTAGGAAGGAAGTTTGGCGCTTCACCTTGGCCTCCATACACGTGTGAGGCAGATTTCCCACCACATCGGAAGATTACTCTTTCAGGAGCAGAGTGAGGTTCCTAATGAAGCTCATTGCAATGTCATTTTGTTTATTTGGTGGTGAGATGGTGATTTTTGCTTTCTCCTTTTATGTTTTTCTGCATTTCATAACATCATCCTTTTGTCTGTTTTGCTTTGTGGCCCTGGAAATTGAGCCTGGGCCCTCAGACATGCTAAGCAAATGCTCTACCACAAAGCTGCATCTCTAGCTCTTTTTTTTTTTTGTGGAACCAGGGTTCTAACTCATGACTTTGCACTTGCCAGGCAGCCACTTCTGCCATGGAGCTATCTCTCCAGCCCCATCTAGCTCTTTTTATGTTGAGGCAGGATCTCACTACATTGTCCAGGCTGACCTCAAACTGATGATCCTTCGCCTCGGCCTCCTGAGTAGCTGCTAGTACAGATGTGGGCCCCCTCACCTGGCTAAAGCTCATGCCGTGGAGCTCTTGGCAGTGTGGGGTTGGCTCATGCTTCACTACCCCAATAGGCAGCCAGCACAGGGCATGGGGCGGGGCCAGTGGTTCTGAGAAGCCCCCAAGTATCCCAGGCTGTAGTAGGCAGTGGGGACTTTCTAAAGAGACTTGCTTTAGCTGCTGCTGTTCTTCATTCCTTCCTCTGGAAGTGTGTTCCAAGGACCGTCCCTGAGGTATCTTTGACAGCAGGTATGGGGCCTATGGAGCCAGAGTCCTTGGGGCCGTCCCTCGCTGCTCCTTCCCTTGCCGTCCTCCTTTCCGTGTGTGTCCCGTCCCTGTCCCCCGTCCTCCTCATCCCCCTCATCCCTCCCACGCGCACTTTCTGCTTCAGCTTTTGCTCACCTGGGTCATGAGCAGAGGACACAGTTTGGAAATGGCCCTTCATTTGTGCCCCACCTCCCATGGTGGCCTGTGCGTGAGTCCCCACAGCAGGCCTGGGAGCTGCTGTGCAGGATGAGCTCAGGATGCTGCAGAAGCATTGGCCTTTTCCTCTCACTCTGGGGTTGGATCTGTGCTCTGCCCTGTAGAAAGGGAGGGCCTGGCAAGAGAGCACTTTGGGTGGCTTGGCGACCGGGTGCTTCCTCTGTATCGGTGCCACTCACATCCCCATGCCCGATGCTGCCTCGCCTTCCTTGCAGTTCATGAGTTCTCCTATCTCTGGGTAATTAGATAAATTCTATTTTTCACCCTAATTCTAGTAAGGTAGAATGACTTCTTCCCGAGATTCTGACAGTCACCTAGAGGGCTTTTCCCCACGAGAGAGTCATCCCTGAGCAGCCATAAAAGTCACAGGACTGCGCGATTGCTGTTCACAAGAATGCTGGCCTAGCAAACAGAATAGGAGAAAGAACCAAAGCCACCCTGTGATAACTATTTATGTAGTGTTTATGTCATCTGGAATGGTCTCAAATGCAGGAGAGTATTGTAAATTCCCTGTGCAAATACTATGCCCTTTTCATTTTAGCTATGTAGCTATTTTAACCATAAAGTTTTTAAAAAATTGACATTGATTGCCTATCCTGTAAAATGGCCCCTTACAAGAGTCTGTAGCAATATATTGAACCAACATTAACTTAACTATTCCTTCCCAAACGAAAATTAAGAGAATGGCAAGGGCCGGGGAGATAGCGCTGTGGCACAGGTGCCTGCCTGGCAAGTGTAAGGTCGTGAGTTCAAGCTCTGGTTCCTGCAAAAAAAAACTAAAAGAGAATGGCAAGCTATTTATGAGGTGACATATAATTAATTATTTTGACCAAGCTGAGTTTTCGAACATTCTCGTCTCTCATTGACAGAATTTTCTCTATCCGAGCATGACACTGCTCAGTTGCCTTTTCAGTGCCTTCATGGTATTTCTCCACAGCGTATACTATGCCACTTTCTATAGGGCCTTGAGGATCTGTGTCTCCTGGGGAGGATTGTCTCGGGACCCAGACCCCATGGACACTAGGGGGGACCGCTTAGATCACTGGGCTTTTGGAAGATTATAAGGATTGTGTGAGCCTGGTCACAGCCAGGTCTCACCCCCAACACATTTTCTGTCCTTTGAGGCCCTGGCCAGCCCCTTTCCTTCCTACTGCATGGCTTTCTCTGTCATACTCTCCTCCAGTTCTTACTCGGATGCCATGCTCCTGGGGAGCCTCACCAGTGTTCGGGGTTTGTGACATGGGTCACCTTGGCCAGCATGGCTGTTTTAGATGCACTGAATATTTCAGTGTGTCATTGGAACCACGCGAGAGTAGTTTTATTTTGTTTGGAGAGGGCATGAGACAGGGTCTCACTTTGCAGCTCAGGCTGGTCTTGAACTGGGCTACCTCAGCCTCCAAGTGCTGGGATTACATGTGTGGACTACCAAGCCCTGTGAGAGTATATTATTGATTGTTTCGTTTTTTGGTGGGACCTGGTTTCAAACTTATGACCTTGCGCTTGCCAGGCAAGCGCCTCTGACACAGAGCTATCTCGTTGGCCCTGAGAGTATATTGAAAGAGCAAACCCCACGCACATCTGAACAGGGCTCTTTTGTTTTAAAACAGGCGGCGGCAAGCACGACTTCAGAAAGAGCTTGCAGAAGCAGCGAAGGAGCCTCTGCCGGTTGAACAGTGAGTGGAAGTCAGCAGATCAAAGCTCTGCTCTTAATGCCTTATTTTGCTTTAAATAGTTTTATATTTTTTTTATTTTTGTAGAACCACTTGGCAGGTTTTGGAAAGAGACCTAAAAAGTTAAAGGCAGAAAAGCAGAGTGTAATTCTACTACCACCCAGAAACTAGTAACTGCATGGTCATTTTAGTTGTATATTGGTATCTTTTGATTTTTCACTTAGAGATACCTGGAAATGGTCTGTGATCCTATTTCCGTTTACTTACCCAGGATAGATTTGTAAAAAAGTGGTCTACTCAAATTTTTCAGAACATATGGCCAAATTACATTACAAAAACACTGTTCCTGCCAGGTGTGGTGGCTCACACCTGTAATCCTAGCACTCAGAGGCTGAGGCAGGAGGATCCTTGTGACAGCCTGGGCTACAAGGTGAAGTCAAGGCCAGCCAGACCTTGTCCCAAAAGGGCGTGCAAACACACGTGTGCACACACACACACACCCCTGTTCCTGTTGACACTTGATCACCTGTCTGCCTTTATTGGGCCTCATCAGGTAACCAGGCCTGAGGCGTGTCCTCTTCCTAGTGTTTGGTGTATGACATAGAAGGGCAAGTTTTGCCAAATCTTTGAAACATAACTGAAGAAGACCTCTGAAGAAACGTGAGAGCAGCTGCACTACTCGTAACCTTTAACTTGGTTGTAGCTAATGGGTTCCATTCTAGTGCAACAGCAATTCCGATGAATGTGACTGGCTGACACTAGTGTCTTTCAGTTTCAGGAATTGGAGACAAATGGAAAAATAATAATAATAAATGTGAGAGCAAATCCTTGAAGCAAAAGCACTTGGGTCTATTTTGGAGCTTTTCCTACTCTGCTTGCAGGTTGGAGAAATTTTTGCTGAGATTTGTAGCTTGGTGTTGAGTGGTGGACACTCTAATAACAAACTTTCCTTTGCCGTAGATAGATATCTGTTGAAATGTATTTTGGAAGATCTTGAATTACAATTTATTATTAAGATGGAGGTTGCTTCCTTACAAGTGGAGAGGAGTGGTTCAGATTCAGTTAGGAGTTCATTGGTATGAATTTTGATTTATAAAAAAAGGAAAGTTGGGCCGGCGAGATGGTTCAGTGGTCTAAAGTGCCTGCTTAGGAAAGCTCAGGCAACTGCAGGGACTGTGGTTCGATCCCCGGCACCACATGCTGCGCCAGTGCCACCACCAGGGCAGGCTGAGCCAGCCACAAAATAAATAAAGAAACAAACACAACAAGCAAACAAACAAACAAACAAACAAATAAATAAATAAATAAAAATTAAAAAAAAAAAAAAGAAAAGTTGTCAGACTGAACCTTCGCTTTCGATATGTGTCTCTTGCCAACTTGTATACCTTTTCTTAAAGCCACAAAGTAAATAAATGGTTGGCCCACAAATAGCATTTGGTTCTTTAAAAACTAACGGTTGGATAGCTGGGTGTGGAGGCACCCACCTACAAGGCAGGGTCCTCAGGAGGTGGAGGTAGGAGAACAGTAAGCTTGAGACCAGCCCGGCAACTTAGAATGACCCTCAGAGTTAAGCTTTTCAGCTTTGTGAGGCAGGGTCTCTTCAGAGTGGCTCCCACTCACTTTGTAGCCAGGTTGGCCTTGCACTTGTGGCAGCCCTTCAGCCACCCTGTCTGTCCCAAAAAAGAAAAATGGCTGCCCCTCCTGGGGCCATGGCAGAGCACCTGGCCAGCGTGTGTGTGCGCCCCTGTGTTTGTTTATTGCATCTTCAGAGGGTTTTTCATGGTAATTTTGTGTCATTTCCTATGGTGACGGTCCCTATGCAGCTCTAGGTCTTCCAGGGCCATAAAATGTTTAGCCACTGGAGATAGGTGCAAAGTGGCACTGTTTTATGCCACCTGATGGGACAGTCATGGATGTGCCACCACCAGTGAGACAGCTGGCTTCACGCGCCCTATGGTGAACATGTTAAGCGGCGTTGTCAGGACTCAGCTCTTTGTCCTGCATCTCTCTGCCTCGATATCCTCAGTGAGCATAGGTGACTCCCACATACTTGGGTGTGTGAAGAGCAGCCAGAAAAGCCCAGGCTCAGCCTGGATCTCCTTGTTTGTTTTCTTCTACATCCTGCCCAAGAGTGTGGGGGAAAGGCTGTGGAGTCCTAGATTAAATAAAGGACAGTAAATTTATTTAGATATGGTTTATTCTGCTTGTCACAAAATCTTGAAGTATATATTCACATACTCCTCATAATTCATAGAAAAGGAAAAGGTTTGGTTTTAAGAGCTGAAGAATCCAAGCGGTGAATGATAGTGTTAGGCGATTGCATTTTCTGTTTTTTCTTCCCTGTGATGATTGCAGCTTAGTAGGAAATCAGGAAAACCAAAGTAATTGTTTGTCTTCCCGCTTGGTCAAGACACAGCCTGTAAAACCATGGAGGACACAGAATAGGAGGGTGTTTTGCATCTGGTAGGAGAAACACCAGCAAGAGGAGTTCATTCCCATGAGCAGATGATGTCACTCAGCATTCGTGGCTCTCCACCTGTCAGCGGTGTGAGGTGACAGGTGGTAACATAAGTCTAAGATGCCCCAGTTGAGAACAGGTAGTGTAGTACGCACATTTTGCTTTGGACACTTGTTCTCAGCATCTGGGGCTGAGCCAGTTCTTTTCCTGCTTCTCCAGAGCGACAGCTCTTCCGTTTCCTCCTGAGCACCTTCACTGTTGCCGTCCTCGTTGAGTCCCAGGTTGTCTGGGACGAGAAAATGACATTAGACTTTGCTGAACTGATGAAACACACAAAGGTCCTGCTCAGCACAGTGACACAGCCTTGTGCCTTTCCTTCCAGGGATGATGACATTGAAGTCATTGTGGATGAGACCTCAGATCACACAGAGGAGACCTCACCTGTGCGAAACATCAGCAGAGCAGCCACGTGAGTAGCCGGGATGGGCCAGGGCAGGGAGTGTTCTGCTGGCACTGTGACAGCACTTAATGTGGACAGGACAGAAGAGCCTAGTTGTGCACCAAGACCCTGCAGCCCCAGACACCCTCTCACACCACAGAGCTGCCCATCCGCTCAGCCTCCTCCACCAAGGAGAGTGGGAAGGAAGTAGATGTGGTCGTGGACTGCCTAAAAGAGGGCTCAAATGGCTTTCTAGTCTCAGGGCTCAGGGTTTTAAGTCACCAGAATGGGACTTGAGAGGATGGGGATTGGCTGTGAACACCCAGAAATTGTTGTTACACAGGTTCCTGTCCATGGCTTGGTTTCTGGGGAAGCTAATTTCATACTAGGAAACCTTGTTTCTTGTAAGACTTCTAGGCTGGATTTCCCTTCTGCCTTTCCCATTATTTCCTGGCGGCTCAGAAACTGTGTTGAGTCTCTCTCAGCTGGGATTTGGGGAGTGAATGAGAAACACCTTCCTGGGTAGCTGTTTTTATGGGCTGTTTTGATTGATTATTTGGGCAAAATGTTTCCTAAGGTTTAAACCTATCCTCCCCTCCTCTTTAGTAAGCGACTCTCGCAGCCTGCTGGAGGCCTTCTGGATTCTATCACTAATATCTTTGGGTAGGTTAGAAGACCTTTCCTTTTTAAAATGTGTGTAAATATACTAAGCATATGTACATGGGTTATTTTTAAAATACAGCAAAATTTGAGTGATACAGAGAACACAGATACCTTAATTTTGGCTTCGTTGAGCTTCTTCCTTTTTCTTCAACTTCTTTTCTCTTACCCTGCTGTGTGCTGATCTCTGGCCTTTCCCTTTAGTCTGTCCGACTCTCCCCTCTTGGGACACCATTCTTCTGATGCTGCCAGGTGAAAACACTCCTCCCTTCTCAGCCCAGCATGTGAATGTGGGTTATTGATAACCACGCTGTGCCCCGCAATCATCAGATGTCCCCACGCTAACCAGGATGCTTTGCATGCTCCTAGGAGCGAGTGTCGCTCACCCCCGCCAGCCTGGCTGGTGGAGCTCCTTGTTGGTCGTCGCGCTCGTGTCAGCACTGTCTCTTGGCATGTGTGCAGCTCCTCCTTGCCCCACGTGTACACTGAGTGATTGTAGCGAGGTGTGAGCATCACCTTAAGAGCAGTGTTAAAAACGGACAAAGAGCCACTGCGGCTCCACATGAAGTGGGCTCGGTTCCCTAGCAGTTGAGTGACAGGATGAGAGATCCTTGTTCGGGATTGCTTTTCTAAGTTGTGTCAGAACCTGCGCACTAGCAAGCAGGAGGCCAGGGCATGCACCGGCTTCCTCTCTTGTCATTTGAGTGAGGCGCTTCAGATTCTTCTGTGAGTCCTGTGGTTTGAAGGGTCTGGAGGGGAAGAAGCTCTGGACACAGGCAGTGCTCCCAAAGGAAGTTAGTCTGGGAGGCTCACTGCTGCTTGCTGAGCAGGAGCCCCCTGCCGCCCGTCTCATGTGTGCCTTTGTGTTGCTCCTCAGGAGACGCTCTGTCTCTTCCTTCCCAGTCCCCCAGGATGTAAACGTGGATGCTCGTCCTGGGCCCGGGAAAGATGTGAGGGTCCCAACCACAGCCTTGTGTGTCTTGGTGAGTTGCCCCTTCCACCTCCCCTGGACCGGGCCTGTTTCCTGGTGCAGGCTGCTGTGGGTTTCAGTTATTTTTTCATATCAGGTCTTTACACCTGCTGGCTCTGCGTCCCCAAAGGGGCTTGTGTTATGCTCAGCTCCAGAGCATAGAATGTATTGCTGCCAGTCCTTTGTACCCGGACTGGCTGAGAGGCACAAGATGGACAGCATGAGGATCGAGGCAAGGGGGAGTGATGATTGCGAAGTTAGAGGGTGGCAGTCCACGTAGGCGTCGCTTCCAGGTGACTCGGAGTTAGGTTCCAGCAGGTGATACGATTTGGAGTCCAGCAGGACAGATCTTGGCTTCATAAATAAAAATCCTGTCTGGTATGTGACTTCTACCAGCGCACAGTCCTGGACAGAGGCTGCAGTAAAGGACTGTCACCTGGAATTCAGAGCTGGGTCCTGTTACTAGTGGATAATCTGTGACCCAGCCTGAGGAAGGGCCTAGTGCCAGGCTTGAGGCTAGGGGGCAGGGCAGCACCAGGAGCTCAGAGTTGGCCTGGAACTGGCGGGTGGAGGGGGCTCTGAGGTTGCTGTCTGTGCGCGGGCAGACGTGCTGTGGAGATGGGCTAGCTGAGGGGCGCTCCCAGGCATGGCGAACCCCATTGGCAGGAAAGTCTTGGCTTCTGAGTAGAGTCATGGGTGGGAGGAGGAGTCAGGCTGGCGCAAAGGGCCCTGTGCAGCCTGCCCTGCTCCTGTGGCTCCACAGTGGGCCTGGGCACCCCACAGAGGTCTATGATGATTGGTAAAAGGTCTGATGTGCCAAACGTCACGGTTCTCTCCCTGCCCTCAGCTCCCAGCTGCCCGTCGTGTTTCCTGGCACAGTTGAGCCGTGTGCTGGGGTAGCGGAGCAGCTGACATGCAGGGACCTTGTCAGCGTGTGTTTCTGAGAGTGAGCAGGTTCACGGCAGATCCAGGTCCCACATGACTGCTTCTGCAGGAGCGGGATGAGTGGCGGGGTGGCGTGACGGCACATGATCTCAAGTTTTCAATCTGAGACCTCCACTGGGGGCACTTTATTTTTTTAAAAGGGGAAAATTGCCTGGAGATAAAAAGTCTGGTGAGCTGTCTCTCAAGAATCTCAGCAGCCAGGCAGAGTGGGGAGTCACATCACCATGGTGCTGCTCACTTCCTGGCCAGTCATAGATGCTTTGCATATGGCATCTGTCTTCTGGAGCAGATCGCTCGCAACAGTGGTCTTCCTCCAGAAGAGTGGGTTATAGTGATGTTCTCTGAGGCCTTCCTGCCCTTCTAGAATGAAGTGCTTTTTTACAGCTGCATGTACCATTGTTTTAGCCCTGATATTTCCATGTTTATTTAAGTCCCAGAGACTTCTGGGAAGCATTTGAAATTCTTAAAAAATGACAGCTGATGTATGTATTAATGGCTTAAAGCATTTCTGTAGAAGAGCAGGCTGAGGCTTCACAGCACGAGCAGCTTGGGGGGCACAGCGCTGGCAGGAGGCAATGTCGTAGTGCTCCCACAGAGAGCTCTAGGCTGCTGTTGCAGCACGGACGGTGCCTAGCAGTAGGAGTGGCATCTGCGTATAGCAGGAGTCATCGGGGAAGCCCTCCCGCCTACCGTCAAAGGCAGTGAGCTGCATGTTATTCAGAGATGTTGCCCTGAATATTAATTCTTAGAAAGTAAAACTAAAACAGAGACGTTTTAGGCAGGCCGTCTACCCTGATTCCGAGTCCTTTCTGAGAAGGTTGTGGTGTTAGTCAATCTCAGGGGACCCTGGGCTAGGAGTCCACATTAGCTCTGTCAGGATGCATCCGCGCTTTGAGTTAGGAGTTGGGTGTGTGTCTTGGCCACGCTGGTGGTAACCACTTGCTTGTGTTGCAGGATGCGCACGACGGTGAAGTGAACGCCGTGCAGTTCAGTCCGGGCTCCCGGGTGCTGGCCACAGGAGGCATGGACCGGAGGGTGAAGCTGTGGGAAGTGTTTGGAGGTGAGGGCCCGTTGGGTCTGCAGAAGGGGACTGTGCTGGTGGCAGCCAGCCCACCGTGCTTGTGGACACTCTTTGAATTATTTATCTTAAAATGGAAAGCATTGCGTGGAAGGGGCCATCTGATCAAAGCATGGTTAGCGTTTTAGTTTCTTTTTACACCTGAGTGGGTGTGTGCTTTGATTTTCCCCGATAGTGACAGGAAGGACTGCTCTTACAGGTCCCCTCAGTCAGGAAGTCTTAGTTAATTTTCCTTGTACTTAGGAGAACATTGTGAAAAATAGCATCAACTTTAGAAGGAAAAGTTAGTTTCTAATTAAAACTACATTAAACTAGAATATGTGCACTGTGATGGCCTAGGAAAAGCGCACAAGCTTGGGAAAGTAGCCTTGCCTAAGAAGGGCCCCAGGCCAGAGGGCTGGGAGAGTGCCTTGGACTCTGGCGTGGGCGTGGCCTAATTTTGACATCCTCCAGATTCTGATGAATATCCATGTATTGCTGCTAATGGTAAGGATTCTTCAGAAACTACTTTGGATTTGTAAACTTTTAAACCAATTTGGAGTATAGATCAGTACTAGAGCAATCTCAGGATGTGCAAGGGGGCCTTGGCTACTATCTTATTTAGCACTACTAAATAAGGTAAAGCAAATAGTTTGTTTTATTAAGTTCTACTGCCAGTTTGCCATACAGTCAAATAAAAAATTTTAAAATTTCTGTTCACATATCATGGTGAAAATTACCACATCACAGATTCTGAATACAGTGATCAGTTTCTACAAAAGTGGTAGCTGGCACAAATACTAGTCAAGGCCAGAGATTAATATCAGTAAAGTAGAAAAAGTGACTGAGAAATAATGGAACTAAATAAATAATTTCTAGTTTGATTGACATGTTTACAAAGTTCTATAACTTTCTCTTTGTGAGGGGAATTTATAACTAAATGTCTTAACATTTTAAGAACACATGGCAGGTGTGGTTTTACCCGCCTGTTATACAAGCACTCTGAAGGCTGAGGCAGGAAAATTGCTGTGAGTTTGAGACTAGCCTAAACTGTACAGCAAGATCCTGTCTTAAAAAAAAAGAAAGAAAAAATGCATACAAATGCCAAGCTTACGTCTACTTAAACATCGATTATTGTTAAAGACTTACAGTGTATTTTGCCTTTCATATTATTTGTCCTTCTGTTTGCCTCTGTAAAGATGTAGGGAAGCTTCTGTTGTGACAGAGCTATCCTTTGTTATATTTCATTGCCCCATGGTGACACATTTACTTGACTTAATGTCCTATCTCTTAATCTTTTTATACAGACAAGTGTGAGTTTAAGGGTGCCCTATCTGGCAGTAATGCGGGGATTACAAGCATTGAATTTGATAGTGCTGTAAGTATTTATAACTTTAGAAGTTTCTGAAGAACCACTCTAAGGCGTGTATGTGTGTGTGTGTGTGTGTGTGTGTGTTGAGACAGTCTCAGTCATGTAGTTGAGGCTGGTCTTGAACTCCTTATATAACCAGACTGACTTAGAACTCAGTAATCCTCCTGCCTCAGTGTCCTAAATGCTAGGATTACAGGCATTTGCCACCATACCAAATAAGGTCCCTGATTCTTAGAATGGCAAGATAACTTACCTGGTTTCTCTGCCATTTTTTAATATCTGAAATCAAATGCGTGGTGTTAGCTGAGTGTGGTGGTACAACCTGTTATCCCAGCACTTGGGGAGCTGAGGCAGGAGGATCAAGGTCAGCCTGAACTACATAGAGCTGTGTCTCTTGAACTCATCTTGTTAGAAAAGGAGGAAGTGGATGATGCTAGAAGACAAACTGACAAACCCTGAGGTTTAATTTGTTTGCTAGGCTTATAGTGTTCCTAATTCACACTTCACATCTAAATGTTTCTGTACATTTAGATGCTGCCTTCAGGAAGTCCTATTTAAGTGAGCACTATAGGAGCCCTGAACTGCATGTTGTCGTGCAGACGTGGATGCAAGTGGGCATCAAAGCTGAGCAGGCTTCTCAAAGTGCCACAGTTGGAACCAGGGCCTTGTGCCTGCTGCCAGGCGTTTCACTCCCAGCCCAGAGAGCTTTTGGAGAATGGCACAGTGTGAGTTCAGGGATAGCTGGCAGCACTGCAGACTGGGCTGGGAAAGGCAAGACTGCGGTGGCCCATGCGCTCAAGGCTTCTGCAGAGTGGATCAGGCCAGGGGGTGCTGGAAGGTGGAGCTGATGCCCAGAAGGGGGCAGGCTCTCTGGGTGGCAGGGCAGGAGAGAGTACCGTCCCTCTGGACTCTGGCCTGGGCTGTGCATAGGAATCTGTCTTTGCTGTCTGCGGCAGGGGTGAGGGCAGAGGGAGGGAGGCTCAGTGTGGCACATGAGGTGCCCAGCTTTCAGGTGGAGTCTGAGCTCAGTCGGGAGGGCTGAATCGGAAGAAGGTGGTTGACGAGCTGGTGCTAGCTTGCTGGTATTTAGACTAGGTGTGAAGTATTGGCATCTGGACCTTGGGTGTCATCTGTCCTGTGGACTGAATTCCTCCGTTCTGGCTAAAAGTCGTTTTTCTTTTCTTTATTCCTATAGGGAGCATACCTCTTAGCAGCTTCAAATGACTTTGCAAGCCGAATCTGGACTGTGGATGATTATCGGTTACGGGTAAGACTAAAAAAAAAAAAAACTGCATGTGATGTCCAGGTGCAAAATGCAGAAAAAACAGGCGGCAGGATTTGTGCAGTTCCCTGAAAATCATTCTCCATTCCTCCTTTCCTCAATGGGAAACTGTAGATTTCTACATGACTGTCTCACCTTGCCTGGGATTTAATTTTAACACTGTTAAGTCCCTCATGGTCATTGAGATAGCTCAGCACACTGAACACCTGCTTAAGCAAGCACAGGGACTAGGGGTTCAATCCCCAGCAGTGCATGCCTGTAATCCCAGCGCTGGAGAGCCTGAAAACAGGATCACTAGGAGTCCAAGTTACATAGTGAGATCCTATACCAAATAAAAAATAATTAAATACCCTCACATTTCCATGAACATTAAATAGCAATTGCAGTTTAACTTAGCATCACAAGGATTAGTACCAGCGTGTGAATTGTGAATCATAAGCCTCGCCCTAAAAGTCACCTCCTAGGGTACAGCTGGACAGTGGGACATACAAAAAGAAGGAGGTGCTCTCAGGCTGACTTCGTGGCAGCCAGGGGAGGACAGGAGACAGTTGTGCCCATGTAAAAGTTGTGCCCTTTTACCTCTTTTGTAGGTAAAGGTCTTTCTGTGCAGGTGGGCATCGAGATTTAGACCTAGAAGACAGACCACAGTGCTGGCACCTTCTTATTTTGTCTTTTTGAGACAGGGTCTCACCGTGCAGCTCATGCTGGCCTTGAGCTCACTTTGTGCCCTAGGCTGGCCAGCAGCTCTTAAGTCCTCCTTCTTCCTCAGCCTCCCAAGTGCTAGGATTATAAGCATGTGCCTCAATGCCTGGCACTGATTTTGTGTTTTAGAAATACTGGTGTGAGCTTGGGGTTTGCCTCGAACCCCAGAGAAAACTGCACAAAGTAAAGGAAATGTTAAATATAAACTTCAAAAATACTTCTTGGATGACAGATGATAGAGCTTTCAATATGCCCAGCCCAATTTTAAAGGTGAATGGGTGTGTGAGGGAGCCCAGTGCCTGCCACTGGGCATGGTGGCAGCTGCAGCCAGTGCTCAGGGGCGAGGCAAGCCAGAACAGGTGCTGTGTCAGAGGCAGAGGCCAGGGAAGGTCTCCTCTCTTTACGTCCTTATTCCAGCCGTTCTGGAATTAGATCAAGAAAGATATGCAAGCATGGATGTTGGTTGCCCAGTCCTTTGCGACAGTGACTTAGTGTCTGCTGGCAAAGGAAGAGGTCATTTACAGTGGGCTCCCATGAAGCCGAAGCTCTTGGGTCATGACAGAAGACACCTATAGAGCAGAGGTGCGGAGAGGACCAGCAGGCCTGAGCCGTGAGATCCGCCTCTGAGGGTTGGACTTGGAACTCGCTACACTAAACAGTGTAGAAACCGGAAGAGGGTCTTTCATTTTTATTTATTGGTGTTTCATTTTGATTAATCACAGCCAGTATCACCATTTTTACAGAAGAGAAGCATCTGTTTTTAACAGAGTAAGACTAAACAAAGCATTTCTCAGGAGCGGGTCTGTATTGTTAAATATATTTTCTTGGTCTCCTCTCCCCCTGGCGTTAACAATTTATTCTGCCAGTGTTTGCTAAATTTTTTCTACTTGCCAGGCGTGGTGACACACAACTGTAATCCTAGTGCTCTGAGAAGCTGAGGCAGTAGAGTTGCTGTGAGCTCAAGACTGACCTGGGCTACGTAGGGAACTTAAAGCCAGCCTAAGCTGCGCAGGGAGACCCTATCCCAAAAAGACAAAAATAAATAAGCAAGCAAGCAAGCTAGATGTAGCACACACCTGTCATCCCACTACTCAGGAGGCTGAGGCATGAAGGTCCATATGAATTTGATGCCAGCCGGGACTACATTGCAAGACCCTGTCACTCAAAAAAAAGTTGATCCCTTAACTAGGTACAGTTGCTCATATCTATAATCCCAGTACCCAGAGGCAGCAAGATAGCAAGTTCAAGCCCCACCTGGACAATCTTGTCCCTAGAAAAATAGGTAAATAGGGAGATGGAAAGGACAGGCAGCCTTGGGGTGTGATTTAGTGTAAGAGCCTTAGGTTCGGTCCCCAGTATTGTCTGCCCCTCATTGCCTAGTTGCTTGTACCCTGAGAAGGAGGATGATGAGGAGTAAATAGTCCAAGGGCCCACGGCCCAGGTCCCCTGCAGTGGTGCTGGGGGTTTTACAAGTGTCCTGATGTTTCCACTCATACACGAGGCCTTGGCGACCCAGTCCTTCCAGTGTGGAAGTGACACAGCAGCATTGGATGCAATGTGGGCTTTTAAGCGTCTCGTAATCGTTAAAATCCAGACCTTAAAACTGTTCACAGGACAGTCCAGGCAGGTGTCTACATGCAGGCTGATGGCGAGCGTCTTCCCACTCCTTGCTCTCCTCAAGGGCTCACCTGTGGCTGCCTGGGCCTGGAGTAGCCAAAAGGAAAGAGCAGGACGGGAGGAGCCAGGGCCCCCATGCCCGTCTGCCCCACAGGCCCAGCTTCCGTGACCTGACTCTTCCCCTGAAGTTTCTGCACTTTCTGCAAGTTTTTCTCTGAGCCACTGCGCTGCTTGTGAACCACGCAGCTCTGGTTGAGACTCGGTGGCTTGGGGTGTGCTGGGCTGCTGCCCCTGTGCAGCCTGGAGCCTCACCGTGCCGCCACCGCCTCCTCTCCTAGCACACGCTCACAGGCCACAGTGGGAAAGTGCTGTCTGCGAAGTTCCTGCTGGACCACGCACGGATCGTCTCGGGAAGCCATGACCGGACCCTCAAACTCTGGGACCTGCGCAGCAAAGTCTGTGAGGAAATTCAGTCTCTCTGTGTGTGTGTTTGCTTAGACCTTGGCAGTTTGCATTTCACATTGCCCTTTGAACTTGAGGTTTAGAGGGGCACTGAGCTCTTGTGGGCCTTTCCTTTACGGCGGTGGCTCTGATAGTTCAGTGACTGAATGTAGCAGTGTGGGCAGCCACGTGGGCAGCTTTGCTGGATTAATGATGCTCGTTTTTCTTTCAGGCATAAAGACAGTGTTTGCAGGATCCAGCTGCAATGATATCGTCTGCACAGAGCAGTGTGTGATGAGTGGGCATTTTGACAAGAAAATTCGTTTCTGGGACATTAGGTATGGTGCCCAAGAGCTTGGTGGGGAAGTTGACAAGAGTCTGCAGAACTGTGGGGTGTTTTGTATGGGGGGAGAGAGGTAAGTTCTCAGAAAAGAGCAGAAAGGAGCTCTGAGGATACCTGGAGCTTAACAGTGACTCCCCACAAAGGGGCGCCCGAGTTGGGTGAACATTTGTTGCCCGTGTGCCTCGGACCAGCCCTTTTGCCAGGCAGGTGGGCAGAGATACTCGTCCTGCCTCCAGGCAACCCAAGGCAGCACAGGGGGCAGCACACTCAGGAGCAAAATGCCTGTGCCAGGGCTGTTGTTGGTGCCCGTGTGGAGGAGTGAGTGGGCTTTGTACTGCGGGAAAGGCAGAGCTGTTTACACAGGGCAGCCCAGCAAGGCTGACGTGTGTCACACGGGCACAAACTGGGGCCCAGGCAGCCAGGCAGGTAGGGTGGGCTGGGCTCAGGGCAGTGGGCTTTATAAAAGCCATTTCCAGATCTTAAGCCTGGAGCTCTTGGTTGCGCAGAAGGGAAATGATTGCTTCACAAAGAGTTCTGGTGGGTGGCACTTGCAGAAGGGACATTGGAACTAGGCCTGGTGATGCACACGTGTAACCCAGCACTCAGGAGACTGAGGCTGGAGGATCACTGCAAGTGCAAGCCATCCTGAACCTTGCTGCTAGACTGTGTCTCAAAAGAAGGCCTGGTGGAGTTTAGGAGCTGGGTTGGTGTGGGCCAGAATTTGGGTCTAGGGCTGGCTGAAAGGGCATCTGGCAGAGGGAGGCGTCAGCTGGGGCTGGTTGCCAGTTGGGTATGGAGTGAGGAAGGGGAGCAGAAAGTTGGAGGGAGCCTCAGGAAGTGGGAGGGGCAAGAAAGCCAGGTGGTCGGTCAGGAGGGTGGCAAGGGTGCCTGGTACCCGGGGGAGTGGGAAGTGCAGCCCTGAAGGCTTTGTGCTCAGCAGGTGGCCTTTTTTGCCTTTTTGAGACAGAGTCTCACTATGTAGTTCAGGCTGGCCTTGAGCTCACTTTTGTAGCTCAGGCTGGTCTTGAACTCACACAGATCCTCCTGCCTCAGCCTCCCAAGTGCTGGGATGACATGCGTGCACCACCACTCTTGGCCCTCAGCAGATGCTTTGGAAGGCAGCGTGGACCCTGGAAAGGCAGGCTGATGGGACACCTGTGGTTCCTCAACTCCCCTTCCTTTGTGGCTTTTTAAAACCTGTAGTTTTAGCTGAGCATGGTGGCACATGCCTGTAATCCCAGCACTCGGGAGGCTGAGGCAGGAGGATCAGTACAGGTTCGAGACCAGCCTGGGCTATAGAAGTGAGCTGAAGGCCAGCTTGAACTGCATAGCAAGACCCTGTCTCAAAAAGACAAAACAAAAACCTTGAAACGTAGAATTTTAGGGTCAATGAGAAGTCTATCCCATCCACTTATTTATTTGGGTGATAAAAGCCCCAAATCTCAAAAGAAATGGAGTTAGCCGACCCTAAGCCACATATTTAGGGGACAGTAGGACTAACTTGTGCTGAGTGGAAGTAGGGAAGACTTCATTGAAAGCTCCTGGCTAAATCACCGTAGGACAAGCCAGTGCTTCCTTTGACTGCGCCAGGCACCAGCAAGCTGTAAGCTGACCTGGCTGTGCACACACAGGAGAGAATTAGAAGTAGAGTTGGGGTCACACAGGGTGGTGGCCCTGACCTGGGCTTCTGGCTCCATGCCGTAGAGCAGCTGCTACAACAAATATATGCCAGAAGTCTAATTGGGCGTGGGCCGCGGTCCTGGTAATAAGTCCTGGTTGTGGGTCACTGTGTTCAGAAATGGTCCAGAAACCCTTAGCAGATTAGAGCTGAGCCCCACTGGCCTGCTCCTCCGTAGGTCAGAGAGTGTGGTCCGGGAGGTGGAGCTGCAGGGCAAGATCACTGCCCTGGACTTGAACCCCGAGAGGACCGAGCTGCTGAGCTGCTCCCGCGATGACCTGCTGAAGGTCATTGACCTCCGCACAAATGCTGTGAAGCAGACCTTCAGGTAGCAGGGCCAGGGGCTGGGTGGGCTGGGCTGCCTGTGTCTACCCGGCACCTGCTAACTACAGCTGTCTGTTTCAGTGCCCCCGGGTTCAAGTGCGGCTCAGACTGGACCAGAGTGGTCTTCAGGTTGGTTGCAATGTGCATCCCCACTGAAGCCTAAGTGACTTTGGTCCATGACGAGACACAGAGTGGGACATGGCCAGTGTGGCCCAGAGACCCAGAGTAGGCTGGGCGGTTGTGCTGGGATCACCATTCACATTGCCAGATGCTCTACTAGCCACCATTTACACTGGGTGACCAGGGAACTTTAGGAGAGGGTTGGGCTGTGGGGACAGCATCCTGAGCTGCCGGCCGCAGGGTCCAAGCTCTCATCTTCTCTCTTCCTGCAGCCCCGACGGCAGCTATGTGGCAGCAGGCTCAGCTGAGGGCTCGCTCTACATCTGGAGTGTGCTCACGGGGAAAGTAGAGAAGACGCTCTCCAAGCACCACAGGTGAGGCGGATGCTGGCAGCTCCCCATCCTCACCAGTTAGGCCTCAATGGGCCCCACTAGGGGTGGAAGGGAGCACCAGCTCAGGCCACAAGGCAGAGGGCAGTAGGGGCCTGGGCGTGGCGCCATGGCAATGAGGAGACGCCTTCCCTGTGTGCCTCCTCCAACCCCTTCCTCTGTGCCTCCCTGGGATCGGGATCACCCCATCTGTCAGTACTCTGCTGAGCGCTGGCATTCATGCACCACTCACTTCACCTCCTGCCTAACGGGAGCCCCATGCCCGCCTGTCAGTCATGTGGACCTAAGGCTCAGGGCTTCCTCCAGCGCTCTCTGCCCCTGAATGAGCCCCACTGTGGTATTGGTAGCACCACCGGGCCTCCCGAACACAAGTCTGCTGTGTGGCTACCAGGTCTTAGCCAGCCACCAACCCAATGCTCCTCTGATCTCCTTGAAGCTCTTCCATCAACGCGGTGGCGTGGGCCCCCTCTGGCTTGCACGTGGTCAGCGTGGACAAAGGCAGCAAAGCTGTGCTTTGGGCACAGCCGTGACTCAGGAGAAGCAGGGGACCCCAGCAGTCCTGGCTCAGCGGCGATATGTCCTCCTGGAGAAGAGCGCACGTGCATGGCGTGGCCTTCTTGAGGTGCTTCGAAGGACATGGATGGACGGCCCACAGGAACCCACGCTGAAGCAGTCTGGGTGGGAAACACTACAGCTCTGGTCTTCTATACCTCACTGGGAAGCAGGGGCCTCCTTAAGGCCGGTGGTGCAAGGCACAGTGCATGGCTATGCGTCGGTCTACACCCCACCTTTTCCAAAGTCAGTTCCAGCTGGACTTGGGGGACGCACTCGCAGGCCCCCTGGGTTGGCTGCAGGCCTCTGATCATGTCTCATTACTGCTGAACCGCCTAGGTCCCCCAGCCAGGCTTCAGGGCCTGGGGCTCCCTTTCCCTGCACCACCTCATGTCCATGTCCCAGTCGGGAAGTAAGCCTCAGTCTGGCTTGGGCTTGGAGGTAGAGAGAACGCGTGCCAACCTTTCCCGATGAGGTGCATTCCTGTGTCCCTGCAGATGCCTGACAGGTGCACCCACCTCACACTGGTGACGGAGCCTGAGGCCGCACTGTACTGCCCTAGGGCTGTTACCTGCCTGCCACACCCCAAGTCTGCTGCAGAAAACCCTGTGCAGGACCAGCCTGGGGTCCCTTCCCCTCCCAAGGCTGTGGAAGGCTGAAACAGTTCCCTTCCCTGTCCCTGAGTGGAGGGTTTCTGCTCTGGACTGGGGATCTGATACACCACGTTCTGTCACATCATTTGCACTTTATTTGTTCTTCTGTGCCTGTTCTCTGGACAGTTGGTGCGAGCTCGAGATCTCAGGAAGCGGGGGAGTATACTCTCGCTTTCTGGCCCTCGGCCACACTGATTGCGTCCAGAGAACTTGGGTTGGGAGATGCTGAAGTTCACAGGCCGGGGCACATCTTTTATTTATTTATGTTGCCAAACAACTTGATAAATTTTTTAAAATTCTGTTGTATACTTTTCAAATTCCTTGCATCTGGTGATTTTTTTTACTCTTGAGGGAGGAAGAGTCTGGTCCCTGTGTTCTTGTTTTCTGATTGTTCCTTATGTCATCCGCACTCCCATGTCATGTCCTGTGCACATCTGGCATGAGAGCCCAGGCTGAAGGCCTTTTCCTGAAAGCAGCATACGCTGTCCTTTCCCACGTGTCATGAGGCACCTCCTGCATCCTTCACCGCAGGCAGCAGAGAATTCTGTGTCTGTAGGGAAAGGCCAGGGTGCTGAGTGCCAAGGACCTTCACAGCCGTCAGCATAGCTGTTTGCTTGTGGGACACTCAGGAAGCGTGGCTTGCCTTCCACTCCTGGCCTGGGGAGAGGACACCGAGAGATGGCCAGCTCCTGCTGGAACACCTGTCGGACAAGGAAACCACAGTGCTGCGGGCAGTAGTGAACTCAGCCTACTGCTCTCAAGTCTGCTGCAGTGACCCAAATACATCCCACTTCTAAAAGGGCCCTCCCTGAGTCCTGAACCCCAGTCCTTAGCACTGCTGCCCCAGCTGGAAAGATGAACTGGCGGGTTAACTGCAAGGGTTAAGCCCCAGGCAGAGGTGCTCACGCCGTCAGCACGAAGCTGCCGCACTAGAGCCAGATTTGGTCTCTGGCCGCAGAACCCTGGCTTTCATTGCTAATCTCCCTATTTCCGTCTTTGCCTATAACCCATGCTGGGCCAGATGCTGCTCACATTTTGGTCTTGCACAGACCATGGGCCTCACTGACCTCTTAATCCCAGGTTGACCAGTAGGCAGTGAGAAGCCCAGCTCAGGCCACATGAGCTGTTTTGAAGTCAGCTGTGATGTGCTTACCCCTTGACAGTTTGGCCTGGGTCATGC
>PVKN010006947.1:0-27537 GCA_004027915.1 Capromys pilorides
TCTCTCCTTTTATGGGCTTATGGTCTGCTGGGAAATCTGCTGGCAGTCATTCTGGAAGGTGTTAGTTTGTGATATATTTCTCATCCCTTTCTACTCAGAGACTCTTCTTTGCATTAGATCCTTTTATAATTTGATTATAATATGTCCGAGTGAACTACTCCTTTAAAATTACTTGATCATATTTATACTTTCTTTACTTGAATGTTGGAATCTATCCTAACGCTGTAAGGGAAATTTTCATTCATTACTCCTCTAAATATACTTTTTGCTCCTTTTTCTTGCTCTTCTCCTTCTGGAATCCTACTACCCACGGTTTAGGTATCTTGAGAGCGTCTTGTAATTAAGATTCTTATCTTTAATTAATCCTGGAAACTGTTCTGTCATCATTTTATCTAACATGCCTTTTGTATCATTTCCCTCCATCTTGGTTTTCTGGAGTTCTGGTAGACCTATGTCAGAGCCTTTCAACCTATCCCTTAAACTGCAAAGGTTCCACTGACATCCATACATTTTATTCACAAAAAAAGTTATAATAGCAGAGCAAAGATAATGTCTATCTACATATCTCTGTGTGTGCATATATATGTGAGCTTATACACATGGATGGAAAGATTCACGAAAATAATTTGAATAAAACTTTCAATATTGTATCTCTATTTTATAATTTCTTTCTGAATATGTAAAATGTAAAATTAATTCATGAGTAGTACACAAAATAGTTTCGCATTTTCTCTTTGGTCTCATATCAATATTTCTCATTTAACACCTACTTTTTATGATTTATTGTCCTTGCTACACATGTGGCTCCTCCAGTGATCCAAAAGATGACTTCTGCTGTACTTCAAGTCATTCCTCGTTGCTCTATGTTTTTTTTGCTCTGTAGTGAATTTCCATTGCCACTGTCATTTCAGCTAGGAGTCTTTCCATTGGTTTGGAATTTTGATCTGCAGGCTCATGTCTGCCATCTTTCATCTGTGTGCAATTCATATTCCTCCCTCCCCAACTTCTGTGTAGAGAAACTTTATGTGACTCTCTCCGGAGACCCTCGGCCTCAGCTCCAAAGCCAGGTGCTGCAGTGGTCATGAGGACTGTGTGTCTTGTGGTGGCATTTAGAATGCTCAGACAGCCTTCTGTCCCTGAACCTGCCAGGTCCCCAGTGGCCCCGAACATTGCCTTTGCTGGTCTCCTGGGAGACTTGTCTTATTGTTGAGCCATTACCTTTTGCAACGATAGTCCTAGCTCTGACAGGATCATGTTTAGAGGGCACTGGGAGAGAAGCAGAGACAGAATGCTTCCCTTCAAAGCTCACTTTAGTCACATGCTCCCTGTGTGAGCTTAGGAAAGTTACATGCTCTCTGTTCTTCAGCCATAAAACAGAGAAGATTGATGAAAGAATGTAATGATGTTATAGTACAGGTTCTCTTATGTCCTGAGTCCTCACTGACCTTGAAGAGCTAGGGCCAAATCCTTGTAGCCCTTCTTTTTTCCTAATTTTTTGGTCTGTAAGCTTAAGTTGTTAACCATCCAGAAGAGAAGCTCAGTGATACTATTATTTTATAACATAGGCGCTTGAGCTTAACATCATTTCATTGTATTAATTATTGTGGCTGTCCTACTAAAGTGTTTTGAAATTGTCTCATTGTTATTTCTTACTAAAATAATAAAATTATAATAAATAAATAAAATTTTAGAAGAGTGTAATAAGGTGGTGCACACTAACCACAAAACGTGAGTGCTTCCTGCCTGCTAATTATAATATTAAGAACATAAGGAGGCCACCATCTTGACCAGGTAGCACACCGTTGAATTGTAAAGAAGCATTCATTAAAGACATCACAAAAGAAAATGGCTAACGTTCTTCTGTTACCGATCCTTCTGGTAATTTCCAGGACATGAACCCACATACTGAAGTTCACGGCTCCACTTGGCAGTTTCTATCTTGACCGTGGTCAGCAGGAAACATGAATTCAGTCACCATGGCGTTCCGCATTCTACAGCCTACTCTTTCCCAGGCTATCAGGATGCAACAAGATACCCTTAGGACACCAAGTACATCACAACTCTGTCACCCACAAGGCCACAAAAGGAACAGATACTAAGGTGACGTGGCACACACTATTGATCTGGGCATCAGGAGGTTGGTTGTATTAGATGCATTTTAAGCTTAGGGTCTGTTCTACCTACAATGCATGTACTGGTGTGTAACCTCACGAGAGCCCCAGTCACATCACACGTATGTATATTTTGTATTGCCTACCAGTTATGATGAGCATGCTCCTTTGTAAATACGAGTCTCTAAGAAGACTAAAATAGCTGTTGGGGCCATTGCCAGTTCCAGTGTCCTCACTCTGGGACATACAGTTAGAACACTTCCAGTAGCATATTCTGAATATGATGTGGCAGTCGCTGCCCCAAGACTTATGAAACATACTGACAAGTTATCTTGTAAAACATTTCCCTTTATATTTCTATCAAAATGTGCCAGTATCACATATATTTTTAATATAGGCAGATCTAGTTGCACCAGCTAATTTTAACATTTGAAAGCTATATCAATCTTAGTTTTCTGTCCAATGAATCTATGTGGAGCTATCTTGTTCTCCTGACGAAGTATATTCCAGTTTCTATGTTCTCATGTTAATCCTCTTCTTAGATTTTTATGCTGAAGGCCAACTGCTCACCACCATCCTTTTATTTATAGAGATATGAAAAAGGCTTTAGTGAATTTCATCTGAATGCTATAATGTGAACTCTATGAAAATTTAAGATTTTGATTTTCAAAAAGAAGTTACACAATGTATTTTAACTTTATTCCGGTGTTCTTTTCAAATAGTGTGTGCTGCAAAAAGGCAAAATTTAGGAATCAAAGATTGCTTTATGGCCCAGTACTTGAACAACCTTGACAAGTATTCTATATGTAGTTGGACAGATGGCACATTCTGCAGTTGTCGAGTGCTGTTATCTCACAGTGTCTGCTTCCCCAAGGTCATTAGTAAGTCATTCATACCCTTTCTGCTCCTACTGACTTTCCTTCTCCTGGAAACACATTTTCTGCTTATTCTATCAATTGCCAAGGAAGGAATACAAGCTTTTCACTGAGGTTATGCGTGTCTTTCTACTTTCAGCTCCAAGAAATTTTACTTTGAGATTCTATTTTAGGTAATATAATAATTTTCATGTATACACTAGCAACTCATCGTAATGATCATATACAGAGTTATAATTAAGTGTATAATATAATTATGTCACCCTGATGCAATGACCTCTCATTACTTTTCCTTTATTTCCAGCAATACTACTTTTGGCAAAGTCTATTTTTGGACTTAACCCAAACACGCCAGATTCCTCATGATTGGAGGTTGTGTAACGTGTCTCTTCCTGCGCTCACAACTTTGAAGCCATATTAACTGCATCTCTTGTAAACAGTGTGTAGTGGGATGTTCCTAGTTTATTCAGCTCTATGTTCCCAGCCTTTTAGTTGTACTTTTTTCATTCATTTATATTTAATATGGGATTTAGAGATGGTTGGACTCAAGCGTGCAGCTGTGGCAGCTGTTTACACATGATCCCATCTGTTTTTCTTCCTCTCTTCATTTACTGCCTCTTTGAAGTAATTCAGTTTTTAATACTCAAATCTCTTCCCTATATTGTCTTTATGCTATTCTCCACCATTTTCAGTAAATGCTGTCAAATTGGCATATGTGTTGTTAGTTTAAAACAATTAATCCTGAGTTAATACTGTACTGTTTATACAGCTTGTAAAAATCTTGTGAAAACGTGGTTTCCTTGGTCTTTTTTTACTGCTGTATCAATTTCATCAGTAACCATTAAAAGGCTTTCAATGGAGTTTATTTACTTTGTTATATATAGCTGTCTATCTTATAGCTAAATTAAGAGAAAAAATATACAATAAAAGTTGATAAAATATACCACCATAATTCTTCTCAGTGACTTTTATTTGTTCCGATGCCATTTCTGATTAGCCATAAGAACTTCCCTTAGCACTTCTTGTGATGTAAATCCATGGGTAATAAAGTCTTTTCTGTATTTTTGCTTTCTTTGGGCGTAGATGGGGAAGGATCTACAAGGTGTTCAGAGTCTCACCACTATTTCAGACTTGTAGTGATCCACCTGTTTATCGCCTCCCAAGAGCTGGGGTTACAGGCACATGCCACCATGCCCAGTCTAATGGGTAATAAATTCTGATATCTTCCTTAAAATATGTATCACCAATTTTGAAAGATACTTTTACTGCATGTAGAACTCTGCAAGTATACACTATAGTCCTTCACCATTTTAGGTACACTGCTCAGTTGTGGCAGGTCCATCTCGCTTTGGTTGTTGGTCTGCTTCTGGTTCACCTTCCTGTTACATGTTCTTCTTGATATTGTTTCCTTATTGTCCACTGATATTTGTTGCCATGGTTTTGATCTAATCTAAGAGTGACTTCACTCATTGTTAGAGCTGATTGATCTCCTTTCACCAAGAATTGTGTCAGTTCTTCCAATACATATCTCCCCCTCTTATATCCTCTGCTCCTGCGATTAAAATTACATGTATGTTGGGAAGCTTGTTGGGATTGCTTCACAGGCCTCTGAGGTCTTCACAGTTTTCCTTCTCTTCTTTTTCTGCCCCTCAGATTAATTTCCAGGGACATACTTCCTCTAGCCACATGTAATCGGCACTTAAACCCATCCACTCTGTTATCGTGCTGTGTCATTCTGGAATTTCCATTTAGATCTTCAGTGCAGCTTCTGATTCTCGGCTGAGATTCCACACATACTATTCCACTATGTACATATTTTCCATATGTCTTTGAATGTATTCAGAGTCATTCAGAAGCTTTTACTGGCTCATTATAATGCGTAAGTCATTTCTGATGCTTTTCCATTGATCGGTTGTGGCTTTATTGATGTAGATCCCAGTTTTGGTTTCACGGTGCATTTTTAGAGATTCTATAAAATCAGGTACTAGAAATTAAGAGCAGTACATTGGAGAGACGCAGATTCCTCTAAGCTCCTCCAAAGAGCGGCTTTTACTTTAGCAGGCAGTTGGTTAGGCGGGGCTGAATGAACACTGCCTCGAGTGTGTCACGTGACACCTGAGTCTGATGCTCTGTTCCCTCAGCTTCTAATTGCTGGTTTTGTTGTTTCCCCTAAGATCTCCACCGTCTGCTGGTTGGAGGGAATCTGAGGGTCCCAGGCTCTGGGCTGTACTTCTTGCCCCTGGCAATGCTTTTAGAATTTATGCCCCAGATTTTGTGCTCTGAGAGCCCCAAAGTGACTCACAAGCCCTCAATTTAAGAAATATATGGCTTTCTGCCACCAGAACCATATTCAGACCATGGAGCAGCCTCAGGCAGGGTGCTGTCCTTTGTCAAACCTTACCATCCCAGGTGGCACTGCTTTCCCTATTTCCCTTGCCTCGCCATCTCTACAAGGTGGCCTGTGATTTTGTCTGTAGGCATGTGCTTTAATTTTATGCAGCTACTTACCACGGTTGTCCATAGAGGAGTGCACTCCACCAAGCTCCTTCACCTTTCCCCAAACCGGAAACCAACTGCACCATGTACTCTAAGCTCCTTATAAGTCCCGGATATGCCTGCGAAATTCAAATCACCCACAGCTCCAAGTTCTACAGTCTCTACATGTCTAAGACTTCAGTAAGTCAGGAGATCAACAAGAATGAAAAGAAACCACTGAGGAGTTGGCACTGTTGACGAACACTAATACAGATTCCCCTTCCTGAAACCTGGCCATGACCTCAGCATCCATGGGGCAAATCTCTGCTAGGAAATGGCATGATATTTGCATGTCACCAATATACAGGCGCCTGTATATTCTACATCACCTCTAGATGACTTATAACACTTCATGCAATGTAAATGATAGGTAAATCACTCCTGTACCCTGTTACGTAGGGAATAAGGATAAGAAAACTGCACGTGCATGTTCAACGCAGACACAACTTATTTTTCAAACGTTTCCCACCTTCTTCTGAAGGACTCTGCCAATGCAGACCCCACAGTTCCAGAGTGCTGACCATGATTGCAGAGACCCAACTGCCATGCTGCTGCGATGCAATGGCCCCACCTGGCCTCCGCTGGATGCTTAATCCCAGCCATGAGGTATTCAGAACTAGAGGCTCTATCCTTTAAAAGTCACCTGGTCGCACATATTCTGAGACAGACACAGACTGTCCCTAAGCAGTGTTTCATAGCAATTGGCTTGCCTATTTGTTTCTGGAAGGGGAAGATGAAGAGATAGTATGGCTTGTGTATATTTGTTTCCCCCAGCCCAAAGCCTCATGCAGTCATTCAAGTGAAGTTTTACAGTTTGTCATTAATTCACGACCCAAGGCTGGGACTATGGGTCTGAGTACTTCTGGGGTTATGGGTGCAAGTGCTGCACGCAGCCTGGGGTAGAGAGCCTGAATGTAACAGAAAGACAGAGAGACGGACTTGCTCTCTGTAGCCACTGCTGCTGCTGCTGTTCCCTTTTGCTTTTGCTCTTAGCTGCCACCATGAAAAGTTACTCTCTGCCCTGTGCTGTTCAGCCTTGGAGCCAGCTGAGTATAGACTGAGACCCCCACGAACTGTGAGCTGAATAAACCTTTCCTTCCTTCATTTTGTGGGTCAGGTATTTGTCTCAGCAATGAGCGAAGAGTAACCGAGACAAGTGATAATTTCATTAAGACAGGAGATGGCTCTGTTTTGCAAGTGAAGGAGTGCAGGTCCCCTGTGTCCAGCAGGACTTCCGATCCTGGTGGAGCAGAGCCCTTCCTGAGCTGCCTCCTGTGTACACACCAGCCACACGTGACTGTGGACACTTGAGATGCAGCTAACGTTGCCCAAGGAATGACATTGAATTTTAAAGAATTGATCATGGCGCCACAAGTGCTTATGCTTCCTGTGTGGAACAGGACAGACAGACGCAAGTGTAACAAGCAAGAGACTGAAATAGCGAGTACAAGTGATTCCCATTATGACTATCAAGTTCCATGTTAATAAGGATTAAGTCAAACAAGTCATTAGGAAAAAAATTAGCCAACTGTCCCTCAGACAAAGGGCTTCTATCTTGAACATACAGAGAATCAGTACCCCAAAATTATAAGACCTAATCCAAAATGGGCATCTGAGATGAATATGCACTTCTCAGATGAAGAAACACAAATGGCAAGTAAATATGTGAAGAAGTGTTCCACAGCACTGGTCATTCAAGAACCGCAAACTAAAATAACGCTGAGATTCCATCTCACCCCAGAAAGAATGACTATCATGACGAAATCAACCAATGGCAAACGCTGGAGAAGCTGGGGGTAAAGAGAACCCTTCTCCACTGTTGGCAGGAATGCAGACTGGTACAGCCACTGTGGAAATCAGTGTGAGGATTCCTCAAAATACTAGCATGAAAGGACCCATTTGACCCAGCTATTCCCTGCCTGAGCATTTTTCCAAAAGAATGGAAACCATAACACCCCAGCAATCTATGTGCACCGTGATTATAGCAGCGCAAAGTTTCGTAGCTAAATCTTGGAAACAACCCAAGTGCCCATCAGTTGAGGAATGGTTAAAGAAGATGTGGTATATTTATACAATGGGATATTAGCCAACTATTAAGAAAGATAAATTTCAGGCTTTCATCAGTAAATGAATGCAATTAGAGACCAAACTCATAAGTGAAATAAATCAGATCCACAGGTGTAAACATTGTATTGCCTCACTGGTGTAAGAACCTGAAAGAGTCAAATCTGAGAGGCACAGCAGATACCGTTCAAAGGGAAGGAACAACTGGGATGAGGGAAAGGAGAAAAGAAGGGAGGAAGGGAAAAAAGAGTCAAAGAAGTAGAGAACTCACAACTCTGATGGCAGAAGAGTTTGTACACATTTGCCCATGTGCCACCTCCCCAAAACCCACAGAGCATTTGCACTGCTGCTCTCTGTGAACTGGATCTTTAAGAACAAGAACTAAATGGCCATAAAGCCAAATAACAAAATGTGTCTATTAGCTGCTTAAATATGCCTTCCTGTAGGTTACATAACACTAGGAGTCCCCAGCCAAGGCAAAATCACCATGGTATAGGTGATGTATTATCACAAATGCATGTATAGAATGACCTTGTTTTTGAAGGGTGGAATTTCAGTTCAAGAAAAAACAAAAGGAGCTAAAGCAAACCTAAGAAAGTCTTTCATGCACGGCGTAAGTCCAGCGTAGCCCTAGCTCACAACCAGCTTCCCGCCCGCCATGGTTCCTCCTAAATTTGAGAGACCCTTGCTCTGTGCCTGCAGCTGATGCACAGAGGTGATCAAAGCAGATGATGATTATTTAAATTTTTAAAAGGCATTAAAGCAAAGGACAGCTTGGTACAGATGACTGGTGGAGAGCGCTTTGTGGGAAGTATCGGCAGTGTGTCTTCCACTCCAAGTTTTTCAAACGTTAGCCTGTACTTTGCATTTTCTTGATCAACTGCTTCTGGCCATTCTGTCAAGGAAAAGCATTCTAGTGTGTCTTTATCTACCTTCGCCACCCAATCAGGCACTGAGGGAGTTCTGACTCCTCCCCCAAGGCAAAATGACTGCCAAAGAGAAACACTTTGAGTCAGCTCAGGACGGTGAGGCAGTCAGGACAGAACAATGGAGGCTACCTTGGAAAGAGGGCTTCCGGAAGTGCTGCAGACAGAGGCGGGCATGATAGGACCGGTGTCTTCAAGCTGAGGGTGAGGGCTTTGAGGGGACTCATGGCCACGTCCCTCTATCACAACACGATTTTCACCTGAGCATGCTCCACGTCTTGCAGCCACACCTCACATCTACCACCAGGCTGAGTGAATGTTGTCTTGCCTGACTCCCCAGATTCCCCCTCAGGGCCAGGGCTCTGGATCCAGATCCCACAGGATGGAGGTTGTGGGAGGGTGCACAGCCTCTGGGTCGCTGTTGCCCCTCATCACAGCCGCTCAGTAGGGGTCCAGGGACAGTTCTCTTTCTTCCTTTCTCCCTCTGATGTCTCCACCCACACGACGGAACACCACAGGCATAAATTCAATACTTTAATGTATTTAGGGGAAATTATCAATAGAAATGGAGAGACATCAGGGTTTGGTAATGACTAATCCCATTGTGCTTATGGCACGCAGTCCAAACCGCCTCTTCCCTTCAGTGTAATGGAGAAGGAAGGTTCTACATCCTTTTAGCCACAGGAAGGAGAGCAAAAATGTTTGTGCATCTCCAAGCACAAACCACTGCTGTCTTCAGAGACCTGACCTGCCCAGCCTTGTTGTGATGGAAGGGCAGGCACCAACTGGCATCGGCGGGCTCTGGAACGGTCTGGGCTAAAGTGCGTCTTCATCTGCGTGTTGGTATTTGTCTGCTGATTAGAAATATCAGGTTTACCCCAATGAAGCAGCTATTGCAGAATAAATAAGCCCTGACTATCATTATGCACCTACCTGGGCAAGTCCTGGATCATAAATAATATTTACAAATGCATTACACAATAGGATAGAATAAAATCTTATTAATAATTTCATCTAGCCCAGTCTAAGTAGCATCATCTGATCCTTGCTCTTCTACAAATTGTCATCTGGATATCATAATCTGTCACGTGGATTCTTTTCTCTCCCTGACCTACAAATCCTTTAGATTTTCAGTATGGCGGCAGTAATATAATATGAGCCATACCAAAGTGTGTCAAATACGTAACACAACATAGAGAGTATGACCTTGACTCTCAGGAAAATATCTTACCCTCCCTGAATGCATTTGTTTGAGTTGTAAATTGCACCTCTACCGAAACTATTCCTCTATTCGGATCAGAAGTGGTTATGCACTGCACTGTCTAAGAGGAGCAGTGTTTCCATTTGAACATGGGATGAGTTTTCATTTTCAGTAATTGTGCAGTTTTTTTCCCATACAGCTCCACTGCAAACCACCAGCACATGCAGATTGGCTTATTTATTACTAGGAGATTGGGTCCCAGGTTTGTGTATTTGTTCTGTCCCTGTGATTTTTTTGACTTGTCCCAAAGAGTGATTCTGTGACTCTCTCCTGGCTGCACTTGTATCCTGCGCAGTGTCACCTGCCTGTCTCCACACCGGTAGGTCGTCATGATGCCACATGTGCATCTGTGCCTTCACCTCTGCAAGGCCAGCTGGACTGGGGCACAGCTCCTCCTACCCCCTGCCTCCCCCCCCCCCCCGTCTTCTCCCACCACTCTTCTGCTGTGCAGCATCTCCTCTCCTACAGTCAGAACCGAGTGAGTGGCTCGAGAAGTCTCTGGGGCCAGGCGTGTCCCTCTTGCAGGCTCCAGGGTCTCAACGGGGCACTGCCTGGCTGGGGCCTGAGGTGCTCGGACCTCCACAGGGCACACTTGTGCCTGCAAACCAAGGCTGGGGACCGGGCACGGGAGATTCCTAATGCACGCAGCTCATGGGTGGCTCGCACATCAGCAGGCTGTTTCTGCAGCCACGCATGCATTTCTAAGTCTTCCTTCCTAAGAACTCAAAACATCCCATGATGCATTAGCAACATTTTCACATGTTTTCCTCCTTGAGGTGGCCCTACAGGGGGATCTGTGGACACTGGTGACATCCTACCTCAACTGAAGAATGGATGGTACAGCTCACCCATGTGCTCCTCCTGCTGAAATCATCTGGCAAAATGACCTGCCCCTATAACTCATCAACTCATCCCGGGGACAGCCTTCTGGTCCCCAGCATAACCCAGGTCACAAGGCACAGATTCCACGGTCCTGAGTGGTGTGATATCCCTGGCACACGTGACGGGCAAGGCATGGGTCAGGAACTCTCTGGTCCTAGATCCCCTGCGGACACTCTGTATTGAACAAGAACATTGAGGCGAAAACCCCTGACACACTTAGAGGGTGTCCACCACCCCACGTGCTGTCTCCCTAACCTCAAAGCCATCCAGTTGATGAGGATTCAGTGGTTCTTAAAGAAAACACAAAAGAATAATAAAAAATTAGGAATGATACAGAACTTCACCAAACAAAACAATATGAACTCAACAGTATTTACTGTAGCACACAGGGTTGTTCTCAACCTAGTTGTTCACACTACCAGATATAGGTATGCAAAATTGGAAAAAGAAAGAAAAAAGTTATAAGAAATTAAAAGCATAAGAGAAAAAAATGAATAAAGACCTAAAAATGGGGCATTGACTGCTCCCTTCCAAAGACCGGCAGAAATCCACAGGGCATGTATGATCTCTACTGTAAGAACTTGAAAGAATAAATAAAACCTGAAGAACACAATAAATACTGTGAAAGGGGATGAATCTGTTCCAAGGGTGGGCAGGAATTACTGAGCCCAGGAGAGGTTTAGGAGAGAGAATGAAGGAGAGATGTGTCTGTGGATGTGCGCAGGACTGCTCGGATGGTTGTGCAGGATTCAATGATTTTTAAAAGGAAAACAGTAAGTGAAGGGTCTCTCATCTTCCATTTCTATCAATAGCAAGACTGGCTAAGCATGCCTAGACCTCAGTGCCCAAACCTTACCTTTCCACCACCTCCGTTGGTTTTCCAGAGAATTCCTTCTCAACTAGAAGCTTTCCTGTCTCAGTAACTGCTGGAAATGGACTTGACCTCCATGGACTGGTTTCCCTGTAGGAATATGGTAGGATTGGATGTGACATGGTTCCGTACGCCAGGACTAAGACCTTGATGAGTGAGAGTGTCCTCCTGGTGCTGATGATGCTCATCACAACATTTGCACTTCCTCTACATAAGGAAGGAGACCCTCCAGGGGGGACCAGACCTTCCACAGTAAACACGGGGGCTTTCACTCCTTGTCACCAACAACCCAGAAGCACTTGGTATAGAGTCCAATCAGGAAACTGAAACCAGTGTGGGGAGGAAGCTGGTGGCAAGAGATGTTGCCTCAGTCTGTTTTTTGTCACCATTTCAGGGTACCTGAGTCTGGGTAATTTATAAAAAAAAAAAAAAAAATGGTTCATTTGGCTTACGGTTGTGCAGGCGGGAAGCCAACAACGTGCTCAGAGTCTCATTGCTGCATCTGAGTGTGGCCAGGGCACACACAGTGAAGCAGAGCGTGGATGCCAGCTCTGTAGTCGTTTCCACCTAAGCCACTACTGCCACGCTGGGGCCTCACCCTCACTCCTTCTCACCCTAGTAACCTGCAAAGGCCCCACCTTCACTACCATTAATGCATGGCTTTGGATCTTAAATCGCCTGTGTACAAAGCTTTGCAGGACACACCAGAGCTACAGTAGAAACACGATGCCAACCTGGGGTGCATGAACCCAGCAGAGCTCCTCGCAGATGAGGGTCTTGGGGGTCCAGTGACATCTCTGGGCAGTGAACCTGGCCTAGGCAATGAGTTTTACTTCCCATATTTCTTTTCTTTTCTTTTTTATTTTCAGTACCAGGGATTGAACTCAGGACCCTGCGCTTGCCAGGCAGGCGTTTATTCTACTGAGCTATCCCCCTGGCTGCTTCCTATATTTCTTTATCACAACTGTCTCAGTTATTCTTCTCTTGTTTCGGGGACAGATACGCAACACACAAAGTGAAGGAAGGTCAAGTTTATTTATCTCACAGTGACTGGAGGTTTCAGTCCGTACTCAGCTGTCTCCAAGGGTGAATGGCACATGGCAGAGAGCAGCAGTCATGGCAGCAGAACAGCAACAACGGCAACTGAGAGAGTCTGCCTCTCTGTCTCTCTTATGTTACATTCAGGCTATCCACCCCAGGCTGGGAGGAGTACCCACAGCCATAATCCCAGCAGTACTAAGACCTATAATCCCAGTGAACCACCCATAATCCCAGTGGATCATGAGTTAATCTCAAACTCTAGCAGTTCACATCCCATGACTGCATGAGGCTTTGAGGGGACAACTAGACACAAGCCATAACACCACCTATGGCTGCTATCTCTTCTTTCATAAACCCTAAAATCATTTGTCCTGATCTAAGGTAAGAAGAAAATTGTTCTGTAGGCAACAAAATAAAGCCAGGTGAAGAGAATGCTAGATATTTTAATGTGAGTCTTGTTTAGATAGTTGGAACCAAGTATATGCTAGCCAAACCTTTCTTCTGTGGACCTTAACTAAGCCACCAGCCAGGGAGGCCATTAAATGCCTTATTCGGTGGCCCACAGTGACTCGAATAAACAAAAAGCTCTTATTAGCAAAGTCTCCTCAGTTAGGAAGCAGACACTTCATGTCAATGAAGTTAATTGTGAAGAACAAACTATTTTAACTTCAAATTGTCATTCAGGAAAAAATTTGAGGACTCTTTTTTAAAAAAATTGGCAGTTGTCATTTAACGTATGATGTGATCTAAAAGCATATTATTTTTCAATGTTTCCTAGGAGATTTCATAGGCTTCGTGACATTCCTAATCTTTGATATAATTGTCTCAATTGATAGCACATCTCCTCTAACTGATGGGCGACATTCTGCCCTCGCAGAAGCCAGGTAAACAGGTGTGATTATTCAAGTCTCTGAGTTCTCACTTTCTTCGTCTCGAGATTTTTCTGAACCATTTTAAAACTGTCTGATAATGATAGAAGCATCATTGTTTTAAAAGATAAGAATCACCCAAAGTATTTTCTCTCTGACCTTTGTAGTCTTGAGAACAAGCAGCTTCTGCTAGGAAAATAGTTGAAACCTTTTCTTACCCAGGATGGTGGGCATAGTTCCACGGGGCCATCTACGGTGTTCCTGATTAAAAAAAAAAGCTATGAAATCTTCCTCCTGGTTCAGAAAACAACTGAATGACAATGAAAAAGGAGGATAATTTTAGTTCAACTGAGGAAAAAATTAGAAGAAAGGGTGGAAGTCATTCCATTGATTCTGTTCCCTCCACATCATTCTATAAATTTGTGCCCTACTAAAGCCCACGGGACAGGTCTCCAGGATCATTCCTGGCAGCTTTTTAACCCAAGTGGCACTTGACTCTGCTAAAGGTTACTGTGCTAAAAGTATGTTGTAGAAACAGAGCCCGCGGGAGGGCAGGGACCAAGAAGGTGCAGTTGGAAATCAATGGAACCTAGTCGTTCTGCTTGAACCTCCGAAGCTGGCCGTCTCTCAAGTGGAGCTGTGCTCTCTGGTGCTGTGGCACCCTTCGCTGAAATGTGCATGTTTTCATCCGCAACTCCCCAGCCCTCTTCTGAGTAGCTCCCAAAGCTGAGGGCCACCGGTGGCCACCTCGACGCCAGGGTCCACTTGGATGCTAGGCTGTCCAGCAAGATCGCTGCATCTCTGTAAGTCGGGTTGCCTGTGACTCTGTTGTCATTAATCCCCACAGAACGGTAGAGAACATATCTGTGAGATGAAGCCACAATAAAACCTTGTCCCTGTCACCAGCCACACAGGCTCGGCCACTGAGGTACAGGATGAAGCCACAAAAGAGGCACGAAGTACAGATCACAGCCTCACACCAGGAAGCACGCACCTAAAACTAATAAGATTTATCGAGGAAAACAATAAAACAGACAGCAAGAGTCCTCAGCTCCACATTCCTGACTCTCCAGATTCATCATTCACCATGCACTTTCTGCTGTTGTTAATAGTCCAGCCATACTTTTTTATCATTATTGTTATCCAAAGGTGACTGGCTTGGCATGTTAGGATATGCAAATCCCCGCGAAAGGCCGGCCCCGCTGACCGCTTCTTTGTGTCCGGTGTACGTCTCTGGACGGCATCGTATTTCCACTTGCACCGGTTTCCTGGCATGAAAATGTTTATTGCTGTGCTCATTAGCTGAGAGGGTATCGGCACCGGTCCAGTGAACACAGATCTGCCTTCTGATTTCAGCCATTAAATTGCGATGGGATTCACGGGCTTAACACTGTGGGTGTGAGGATAATAAAATGGAACTCCATCTTCAGCCTAGTTGCCATGGCTGCAGCTAAAGGTCATGGCGGCAGCTGCTAACTAGTTGCCTTTTGAGCGGCACTTCGCCTGCTCTCTGCGTTTCTGAGCACTTCCCTTCCCGAGGGTCCCTCCAGGAACACCTTCACCTGCCCTGTGGCACGCTCCCCTCTTCTCTGCGCCAGGGCCCTGTCCTCCACACAGCGGCTGCTTCGGCCTCCGCTCCTGCTTCTGCACTGAGGGTGAACCATGGCACCAGAAGTGGGGGCTTAGGAAGAAAGATGCAGGGCCGTTGCGTCGGCGCCCTGAACGACTTTCTCCTTTTCTGCTTCCCACTTTACATTCCTAGCCTAATAATAATAATAATAATAATAATAGTAAGAAGAAGAAAGGAGAAGAAGGAGGAGGAGGAGCAAGAGGAAGAGGACAAGGAGGAGGAGGAGGGGCAGAAGGAGGAGGAGGAGGAGGAGGAGTAGGAAGAGGAGGAGGAGGGGGAAAGAATAAGGAACAACTATATGGTAAATCCCATCTCCCTTTAAACTGGTCATGGGTCTGGGCAGCGATGCATTCACAACGTGAAACGTCAACTTCTCCTGTCCACCCGAAGTGCTGCGAGTTGATGCCCTGCGCAGCCACAGGAGGCGCAGGGAGGCTGGGGCTGCCGGGCCTAGTGCCCTGCACGCTGCCCAGCCTGGCACCCAGCTTGCGGAGCGCTGCCTGGCAGAGGGCGCACACTGCCGTTCACCTAGACCTCTCAATGGAAAGGCTTGAGCGGTGTCAGGGTTTCAGAGAGGAGGAGGAGGAGGGGGATGGGGATTAAATATGGCCGGGCGGAGCAGAGCGGAGGAAACCGAGGGCGCGCGCGGCCCAGCTCTGCTGACCGAGGCGCTTCGTTCCTGCACGTCGCAAGCGCGCTGCTTGCTTCCAGGAGAAGGGCCCCTGGGGCTTGCTTGGGCCAGCCAGCTACACGCCTGTGCTTGAAACACTTGGGGGATGTAGGGTTTAAAATAAGAACCACTTTGGGAGTATTTATTGTTTTTTTTAAGTCCTGTTTAGTTATGCCCTGACTCTGTACAGCCATCAAAACCAGAATATAAAGAAATTTATCAAAAAAAGTGCCTCTCTGTTTTAAACATACATTTATGCAACTTGTCATTTCATAAAAATAAATTAAGTATTATATGAGCCAAATGCTTCAATTCCACACAAGAGTGCTTGCCGGGCCTCTTGGCAGGATGCCACTCGATTCATTTTTACCTCAAACACAATGCGAAGTCTCTAATTGCGATATACTTGGTAACTGTGATGGTTTGAAGACATATTCCGTACTAATCCATCCTCGCCCTCGCCTGGGCTCTCAAGATTTCCCCGGGGGAACAAAGCCACCTTGATCGCATGGGGCTCACACTCTAACCTGGGGCAAGGGCAGCGGTGCAGGGCTGGTAGCCATGCTCGGTGCCTCGCGAGCTGGCGCTGGCTTTGGTTGTCCCCCATGCTCACCCTGGAGTCGACGTTCACGTGATGGCCAGGGAGAGGTGAGGGCGGAAGCCACTGCCCGGAGGCTCCTCCCTGCCGGCCCTTCCACAGGCTCAGCCACTGAAACAAGAAGAGGCCAGGTGCCAGGGCCAAGTCTTCCGTGTGGAGGGCTGTACCGTCTCTCCATCCTAGAACTCTCCTTTGCATTTCTTTCTCCTGCTTGATTGCTCTGGCTAGTGTTTTGAGGACTATTTAAACAAGAGGGTGACAGCAGAGAGCCAATCAGCTAGAGTCCTTGGTGACAGCTATTCTGGTGGCTGTCCTGGCTTGGGCTTTTATCCTGTCACTCTCATTGGGCAAGAGTCAGAGCCCCACACAAAGACCAGGACACTTGTGAAAGACGGTCCTCCACTCGCTGTCCAAATATGGGAAGGCCGGTCACCAGGAAGAGGGGACAAGGTGGCGATGACAGACATACACACCCAACGGTGACAGTCCTGAGCACCTGGTGGCCCCAGCGAGAGTGGTAGTTCTTCATTAAAGGAGCCGGAGGGAGGGAGGGAGGGAGGCGGTGGGAAGCGAGTGATGGTGGCCTGAGAGCGTGTGACTGGGCAAAGGGGAGCTGCCAAAGAACAGGTTTCCAGCACTGGGAGCAACTTCAGCCCCGCGCCTCGGCAGCCACTCCTCTAATCAGAGAATGTCTTCCTGTGCCTTGTTTACTGTTGATATTTTCTGGCTGATTGGAGAGGAATGACATTTTGACAATTTACTGTAGCAGTAAGCACTGTACAAACAAAAGGTGCTGATGAAAACTGGAACCCATTATTATGTAAATGACAGCTGAGGAACTCAGAATCCGTCTCCAGTCACCATCCCTGAGACCAGTTTTGCTCAATGATAATAATTTTCATGATTGCAGACTTCAGAGTGATCAGGACTATGCTTTTGCTGCGGCATTTATCTGCTGCTGGTACTTGACCCTTAATTAAATTCCAAAACTTTTTTATGTAATAAAGTAAAATACAGCTGACATCTCTGTTCAAACAAAGAGGCTCAGACACGGAGCTTCCAAATAAGATAAAGGTATTTCAGACTTACCTCGCTGTATTTATAGTAAACACGGCTCCCAACGTGGTTAGGAAGCAGGCATGGGGTTTCAAGCACAGATGTGCATCTCTAAGGCATTGCCATTCTATCCTTGGGCGCCGCTCTCCCTAAATGGCGCTGGGTCCCAGCACATTCATCTCGGACACGTCATAAAAAAAAAAAAAAAAAAAAAAAAAATCTGCCTGAAAGACATGTAAATGTGCTGTGAAAATAAGCCCTATCCGTTCTTTAAATCTTCTGTCTTAATATCTAGACTATTCAGCATGCATCTTCTCAGCTAGGCCCACAGATTAGTAAACTACTGCACCGGCTCTTGGAAGGCGCATTCGCGCCATGAATTTGCTCTTGTCTTGAAAGAGAGAAAGCCGAGTCAAATTTTCAAACGCGTCTTGACTTTAATGAAAAATTGATTGACTAAAACAGATGTCAACCTGGAAGTACAAAGAGCCGGGCTGGCTGCGGGCATCAGCTGTTCCTGGAGACCCCTGACAGCTGAGGGGACCTGGGCCCCTTTCAATTCTGCGGGTCCCAGGCCGTTGTTTATCTTGGAGTCCCCTCACTCTTCAGGGAGAGAAACAATAATCTCCATCTTGAATGGGTCCTTAAATGCCAGTCGGGGTAGCGGGGGCCGCGGCGTGAGCGTGGGTTGACTGTTTCCTTAGATGTAACCCTTCCGAGCCGGGCAACTTCAGCCAATGAGCTAAGAAGGTGATTACTGGAGTGGGCTTCATGAATAGCAGAAAGATGATTGTGCCACATTAAATAACAATTGTGTCCTTAATGATGTGTCGGCTCACAATGCAAACACCCCTCTGCCGTGGCAGTGCGCCGTGGACCTCCTTAATGACGCCGTGGCTCTCAGGACTACTGTAAACACCAAACATGAGAGTATATATTTTTTTAAAAACAGTGGTGCCTGTAGCTGCGTGGTCATTGATAAATTAGCTACCAATTGCTGAAATGTTCCACATGAATATAAACACTGGCGTGGCTGTGTGGCTTTGAGCACCACAGAAAGGTGCTTGGCTGGGGCAGGGTGGCAGGGCCCCGGCCCAGGCTGCCTTCTTTGTTGTGTGCAGAAGCCCTGGGTTTTCAGGAGATGAAGAGGTGGGCTCAAAATAAAGAGGGGGGGGGCAGGGCTGTAGATGGGCTGGAGAAAATTCATGACCAAAAGGAGAATTCTGAAAAAAAACAACAACAAAAGATCCGAGAATCTAGAGCTCAGGGTTCTGTCCTGAATCAAAGCAGGAGGGGAATGCTACATCTTCGATGCCGCTAGTTCAGAATGGACCCGAAGCTGAGCATCCACAGCCCCCGGGTGTCACAGAGAAGCACGAAGACAGTGTTCAGCCAGCACCCGTGTTAGGGGTCCCTTCCTTCACAGCGGTGTGAATCGAGCCGGGAGGGGTAATTAGTCGTGGCTCGGGGTCACCTTGTCTGCTTTCTGCGTGGCCACACTTGCCTAGTGGCCCAGGGGAGGCATCTCCCACAGACAGACCTGTGTCCTGAATCTCCACAAGGCATTTGTTTCCCGCTAACCATAAATTTGAATTTGGGTGTTATCTTTCAAATGAAATGCAAATCAATTTACAGTCAAAATATGGAGAAACCATCACGAACCCTGCCCATCCCAGCGCTGTGCCCATGTTGGAGAAATGGGAGAGCAGAGAAGGAAAAGGCCAGATCGGAAAGCACTCCCAGGACTGCTCTACAAAGTCCCTCTGCTGTGGGACTTGAAGGAGGTAGCGAAGCTCGGCACAGTCTGGGGCTCACTGGCATATTCCCTTACTGGTGGCCAGATCAAGGCTTAGAAAGGACCAGGCAAGAGCCAGCCTTAGTGACCCAGGACGGAGTGGGCAGGCAGAGAAGCCCCCATGCTCCCCGGGCCGGCTGCATACTGGGCCACCATCTATGCTCTCCTTCCTGGCCTAGGTGTCCTCAGACACAGGTGGGGTGAGGAGCACCCTAGAGGGAGGGGTGCAGGACACAACCCTCACCAGAGCCGGGTCCAGGCCAGGTTTGCAGTTGGCGGGAGTGGGTGTGTGGCAGAAGCGAGTCTGTCCCCAGGGAGGGTGGGTGGGTCCTGCAGGACGCAGCCTCCCAGGAGGGTGCCCCGGCTCCTTCCTAGCTCAGGTCCTTCTCTCCCTTGGCAGCAGATCTCACGGATGCAGCACCGCGAAGCAACTCAGCAAGCCTTCTGCACTGAGCTCTGAGCAGCTAAAGATGCTGGGCCCATTGCACAGACGAGGGGCCTGAGACCAGCAGCCCAAACTACTTCCCCAAAGTGATGGCCAGCGAGGCACAGACCGGAAGTGACAGAAGAGTGCGGGCCCATCTATGGAGAGGCTCTGCTTCCCCATCCCAGCCTTTGATCCCCAAAATGCACCTGAGTTGGTCCACTCTGTAGATCTGAGGGACAGTCTTGGGTGGAAGAGCCGGGTGCGGCGCCCTGGGATGTAGCTCTGGGGACTCACTCTGCCTCAAAAGACCGTGCTGGCCCTCCTTACGGGGGAATCTACCACTCAGATCCGAGTGGCTGATTGTCCACGGTTCATTATGTGCTAGGCGCTATCCTAGGTTGGTTTATTTTAAACTTTCCAAAACAATGGGATAAGTTGGGAATCATTATTTACACCTCCATTTGACAGAAGAGGAAACTGAGTCACTTCAGCTACGTGACTGGGCAGAAGCCAGACAGCCGGGGAGCAAATGGAAGGACTCTGGCGGGTGCCCAGTGCCACACCACTGGTCACTTTGAAAGCATTGCCCGTCAGAGCAGCCCACAGAGCATGGTGATCCGGAGGTAGGAAACGTTCCTGAAAAGCCGTTGTGACGGTCGCGAATGGCGAAGCATTACTCTTTCAAGACAACTTCTGTGCCTGCTTTTTTCCTGTCCTAATGCACAAAATTCAAATTGACGTCTATAAAATTTTCCCACTGCCTTCAGATTAAAGTGCCACACAATGCAGACCTGGGTCTAGGGACATGCATCCCATGCATGTCACATCCAGTGTCTTTCTGCATCGTAGCTAAATTTGTCATCTAACTTTCCGATCCTAACATGCTGATCCACAGCAGAAGCGCCTTGCCTTAGTTACTCCCTCGCTGGGACAAAACACCAGACATCCCCAAGATAAAGGAGGAGAGGTTTATTTTAATCTCACCGTTTGTAGGGGTTTCAGTCCTTAGTTCGCTGGCTCCAAAGCAGGGCGGCATGGAGAGGGGCCAGGCGGAGGAGAAAGGGTCCATGCTGGGCAGCAGGAGGTGGAGCAGCGTCGAGGGCGGAGGAAGGCCACGCCCACAGGGACCCGCCTCTTCCGGTCAGGCTTCACCACCCAGCACCTCGCCCAACTAAAAACCCATCAGGGACTCGTCCAGTGTCACACACCCCTAACGCAGTCACCTCCCCACAGCCTCGCCTATGAGCACATGGGGCTTGGGAACATCCAGATACAAACCATAACAAGCTTGCAAGCAAAGAAGTTTGCTCTCAAAGCGCTTCAGGAAGACACGAAAGCTTGATGATAAGAGCTCCGAGGAAGACAGGGTGTTCTTTATTGACAAATTGTACAGTGCGGGCCTTGTTCAAAATAGCTGAGAAAGTCAATGTGTCCATCTTTAAAGAATTTCTGAATCCTAATATTAAGGGATCGCCTTGTTTACTGACTTCCCTTGCAGTCCTGAGAGCACAGGGCAGGGCCTGGGCCTCTTCTCTACCCTACAGAGCCCGCACAGTGGAGACCCACAGGAGGTCATTCTTCCTCTGCAGGGGCAGCCCCGACACCAGCTTTCGCATGTGGGCTGCTGCTCAGGGAGGGACCCGGGAGCCTCTGATCCCAACACGGGGTTAGTGGGTGTCTGGTGTCTGTCACCTGCAGTTTGTGCTTACTGAGGTGCCCCCGTGTGTCCAGCACTGCGCGCCACCTGTGCCACCTGCGAGCACCCCGCATCCTCCCTGGAGCAGGCCTGTAGATCTGGCACACCTTGCTTTCCCACAGTCAGAGCCTGGCTGGCCTAGACTCCCCAGGACTCCTGCCTCTTCAGGACTCTTGAGGCTCAAGCTGAAGCCAGCGGCCTGGGCCAGGTGAGCCGCACCCGCGGCACTTTGCCTCCTGCACAGCGCTGCTCTGTGTTTGCATCGCCAGCGGCAGAGTGATGGAGCTCAGGGCGCAGGGGCTGCATGGGGAGAGATGGCTGGGCCAGATGGGGGGCGCTGAGGGAGGGGCCCAAGGGAGCCCTCAGGGCGGGGCAGCGCAGTGGGCCCTGGAATCTTCTCAACGTGTTTCGCCCACCTTCATCCTTCAGGGGGGCCCTGCAGAGAGAGAGCCCAGCAGCGGGGTCTGCAAAGGATCACGCAGAGAGAGGCGGAGCGGGAGCCGTCTGTCTCCACCACGCCCAGCGGCAGGCCCAATCCCGAGTCCTCCCAGGAGCTGGGAAGCTCAGCCACACATCCACGCTGTACCCTGGGCAGGATCTTAAACTTCGGGTCCTGTGCTGGGCCATTCGGTGGGAAGAAGTCTGCAGAGAATCCGAGCTCAGAGCAGGCAGCGCTCAGAGCAGCCGAGGGCGGTGCCTCCTTCCCGGAGGAGCTGCTACAGGCCTGACCCTGGGTCTGCCCTCGGGAGTTCTCGAGGCAGGAGCTCCAGCTGCTACACGGTCGGTGCCTGTACAGAGCGGAGTGTTTGATAACAGTCGCTGGTCCTGTTGGTGTGCTGTTAATTATAGGTGGTACACCAATAATAAACTATGAAAGAATAGGAGTCCATGTAAATTAGTTGAAATCCAAGACTAAAATAATGGAGCAAATACTCGGCGGTACATTTAAGCTGCGCTGCAGGGTGTCTTCAGCAGAGTCATCAGAGCGATTATTTCACCTCACTTTATTTTTTTTTTTTTGAGGTAGAGTCTCACTCTTCAAGGCAGCTCGGGCCAGCCCTGAGCTTGTAGAGATCCTCCCGCCTCAGCCTCTCCAGCGCAGAGACTGCAGGTGCGTGCCCACACACTGGCCCCGGGGTGCTCTTACTAAAACGCAGGTCGGCGTGGGTTCTTGAGCGCCACGCTGCCTGACTCCCGCCACTCGCACTGGCCACCTGTCTAGTCCGCAGCCAGATCTCAGAGCGCCCGGCTTCCGACGGCTTCCTCCGCACCATTCCTTCCAGTTCCTTAAGAGGAAGACGTGCGTGGGTTGCACCGCTGCGCACACCGCCCGCATGCGCACATACACAGGCTGGGGTCCAAACATATCAACTGCTTGAAACATTCACTGTAGGAAAGACGCGTGTCCGTTAGACTCCCCAGAATCCTCCCACGGACTCTGGACACACTCGTTCCCCTCCTCGCCGACTTCTGCACAGCTCTGGTGTCCTCTTTTGCGAATGTCTTAAGTTGCACTGTCATGGTTGCCCCAAGTTCCTGAGTGATTCAAAACGCTTTTCTGTCACAGTCGTTCTCACTTACGTGAACAGGCGAAGTCCCACAGGGCCGGGTCCAGTTGTTTGGGGAAACTGCCCTTCCGAGGGCGTCATGCTGCAGCAGGGTTCGCCACATTGTGGGTCACACCTTGTAAAGACTCTCCCAAGAGCACTGCCGGAACTGCTTCAGAAAGTGCCAGCAACGATGGGACCGGTGGGTGCCAAGCGAGGGGTAGAACTTTGTCTCTTTTGTTGTAATTTCCTTTTTACTTACGTGTGTGAACACAAATATACACACATCTGTACCACGGACAATAAGTGCACGTGTTCACGCATGCGTTCATGCACGTGGGCATCCCATGGACTCCACTGGAGATCTCTTGCAGTACCCAACCCTGGCTGTCCACGCCACAATCCGAGGATGCTCTTGGTTCACTGGCTTAATTTGTTCCACAGTTCTCGGGGAGACAGCCATAGTTATGTTTGTCACTCTGTCCAAAGTCTGACAATGGAAACACAATTTTGCTGGGTAATTCTGTCTATGCACCAAGTTGCTCTGGGACAGAGGTGTTGGTGAGCTGAGGTCTCACCCAGTCGCCGTAAGAGCTCCACACTTTGACCTATGCACCTTAACACCCCTCCCAGTGCCTTATCATCCCAATCCATTGCCAAACCTAGGAAAACAGGGGTTTTACTGTATTTGGGAGATAACAGGAGAAAAGACCGTGCGTATGTTCAGTAAAGACATTCCTTTTCATTCTTTTCAGCACTTGGGACTTTACTTTTTATCTGAGGCAAGCTCCCACTAAGTCACTAAGTTGCCCAAGCTGGGCTCTAATTTGTGATTCTCCTGCCTCAGCCTCCCAGAATGATAAGATGGTATGTATGTGCTGCCACACCCACCTTTCTGGAATATTTTTGATCAGCAGTTGATTGGATCCATAGACAAAACAGGCATGAAAGACCAACTGTCTATATGTTTGCATTTATATGTAGAAATATATATACATATATAATAATATATACACATATATAATACATATATATACATATATAATAATAATATATACATATTAATCAAGAGCCATGGAGTATGTTTTAAGAAAATTAAAAGAGCGCAAGACACATTGCCACTGGTCCCCCAAAAGCTGCCCCCTCAGTTTGCAAACCCGCATCACGTCGTTCTTGTCACTTTCTGAAGTGGGACCGGAAGTCCTCTTCCACTCCTTCAGTTGTGCTATCCTGGCTGCCTGGGTGTCCTAGGTCCTTTGGCAATGTTCACGGCCACTTCTGTCAAGTAAGACCAGGACGCTGCGTCCTCTCCCTCCTTAGCCACAGATTGGCGCTGCATAACACTGGCCCTTCTCAAAAGTCAGAGTAGCCGCGCAAGAGAAGGGCTGGAATCCAGTCAGGACCCTGAGGCAGCCAAGACAGCACCGCTCAGACTCATAAGAGGACTCCTGGAGCCACTACCGGAAGAAGGGAGAAGGGCAGGTGAGTGTGCGGGAATCCAGGGGTGCGGAGGCAGCATCTCTCTCCTTTGTATCCTTTTCTGTGCAGAAGTTTTTTGGGGGATTGAACTCGGGACCCTGCACTTGCCAGGCAAGCACTTATTCTACTGAGCTATCTCCCCGGCCCTCTTTCCTCTATAATTGTTTTTCAATTTAAGCACTCACCACCTACTTCCATCACACTTTATACATACACACATATGAGATAAAACATGCTCACGAGCATTGGGCATTTGTTCGCCATTCCATCTCTCATCCCCTAAAGCTGTTCTTGGCAGACATCAGAGTGGAATTAATATTTGTTACGGGAGCGGGCACCAGTGTAGACATAAAATAGACAGGAGGCTTGCTAAAACTGCATGGACAGTGCTATTTGAAAGTTACCGGGACATCCAAGGAAGAAATGAGAATAAATTTCAGAAAGTCTTACAAATATAAATAAAAATATGTTACTGCATGGCTTCACAAGAAAAAAAAGCAGGTTGCATTTCATGTATGGGCCCCTTCTCTGCATCAAGGACAGTGACCTACTGTCCCGCTGAGGACCCACTGAGGACAGCGACCCCACTTCTTTGCTCCTTTTCCTCCCCAACTCCTCGGTGTCTCCCGTGTCTCTGGCATACACTGCATATTTGCAGAACTTATTTGATTTAGCCAATCAACAAACCCCCCAACCGACACAGAGGATTGCAGTTACCAGCGTAGAAAGCCGGTGTGTTCCAAAAGTCATTAGTTGTTTTTTTTTTTTTTATTTTTTATTTTTTTCTTGATCATTTTTAATAGCATGAGACTCGTGGACCAATTTTCCTCAATAAGTTTGTAGACGAGGAGTCAGGGGAGAAAAGCATGAAATATGGCATTGCTATTTGGGAGAATTTGTAACTCGCATAGGAATGAAAGGCCCATTGAGTGGGGTGCAGGCACAGGCCGCGGGCGCACAGGGTTTATGGGGCCGCACAGCTCCCTGGGCCCAGCCAGAGCCTGTGGAGAGCTTGGCTGCTCGCCTCTGTTTTTGCTTGGTGAACCAGCCACCCTACCTCCTCAGGAGAACTCGGTGCAAAGTGTCTCGGAGCCAGGGAACCGCTGCCCGGACTCCCAGGACAACCGCTCGCCCAGGAATGCGTGGGTGGTGAGCCGGCCCTGGGCCTCTGCCACCAAGCTACGCCGTTGTGAGGGTGAAGGGCCAGTCCAGCAGAGGGTGCTGAGGGGTGCAGTCTCCCCCTGGTCATCGGGGGAGCCTCCCACCACACTCACTCCAGACCAGAAACCACCCACTCAGGCCGGATCCCTTCTGGGGATCCAGAAGACCAAGGCCGGGAGGGGGCAGGAGCCCAGGCACCGACCACAGGTTGCCCAGGAGACCTGCAGCTCTGTGTCAGTCACGACGAGCAGACACTCAATTTCCTAAAGATCGGCTCCTTTTCTGTACTGCAATTAACACAGAACTGCTCTTCCAGACATTTAGCAAGGCATGTCCATACCTAGAAGCAAGCAGAACCGGCCACCTGAAACCACACGTAGATCCCTCTGCTAATCCGTTTATCCGGGCCCCGAAAACGTCCCTCTCTGTAGCATCTGGCTGCTCCTGGTGTTTGACTTCTGACTTCTGAGGATCAACGCCAGTGAGCCTGCAGCCCACTCCTGCCGCAGCCACGGAGCCCCTCGGCCCACTCGCCGCTCCTTCGCCCATTCCAAGAGTTTTCTGGTGCTGCTCTGTTCCCCGAGAGACGCAGCCTTCCCTCTGACAGGAAGAGGTGAACGATGCCCTCCTCCTGGTGAGATGGAGGAAGAATCAGGAGCCACTGGGAGAAGATTCCCGAGGACCAGACAGTGAGCATCGGGAGACGCGCAAGTGGCCTCGGAGGAGGAGTTAGGTGACAGGTGAGGTGGGGGCGCTCGGTCCGGAACGGAGGAAGACTCGCTGCTCCACCTCTGCAGAGCCGGCTGAGGCACCCAAGCTGCAAGGATCCGGCTGCGGTGGGAGTGGGCAGGCGACTCAGGAGTCGCTGGGCCTGTCTGCTGTTCCCTAACATTAAACCCACGCTTCCTCCAGCACGGCCTTGTCCACCAAGCCTTGAAAGGCCAGGGCCTGTGCTACCTACCGGTTGTTCTATGTCAAACAATTAGTACATCTCAGCATCCGATGGCTGCGTACTTGGGTTAGATTACCAAGGTGGCAGGCACGCTGCCACTGGGCTAATTTTCTCGGAGTATCTCGCACTTTGGCCCTGTGGTCACAGTGGATTCCACCATCTTCTATCGGTTAGGTCTAGAACGCAGTGGCTACTTACAGGCCCTGGATGCATTTCCGTGGTGTCCTGGGAGCTTTTGGAACTCTGTACGCTAAGACCAAGTTAAACTGTAGACACTACCGGCTCCTCGCTTGGAGCTTCCTGAAGGAGGACAGATATAGAGCTATGCAAAATTGCCAGATAGAAATCTAGACAGAAGATAAAAAGCTAAAGACAATATTGCACAACAGGGACTCTCAGCACTTTAGTGAATTATCCATATGTTTAACATCAGCTTCCAAAACATCATTATTCCTTGAGGAAAATCTTAGGTCTCAGTCATACAGACTTCTGTCTGAGAATTGTTTACTGAACTCTGGCTCTCAAGATTACCGCAAGCATCAATGTCCAGCAGGACTGTGGGCTCCAAAGCCAGTGTCGTTCACCGTTGGCCATTTGTCAGCAGTGGACCGCCTTTAAGCAAAACCAAATGTTACAAACAAAAGTCAGAAGACATTATAATTAATCAATTTGCAAAGTTATTTTTTCATGCCACAGATTAATCTTGAGGTCCAAGTATTACACAGAGGAATTTAGAAAAACATATCCCAAAATATATTCTGTACCACCTACCAGTTGTTCTGTTTAAAAAAGAAAAGCAAGCCTGGTACATGTGGGCTTACTGAGTTAGTTAACATGCTTAAACATGTTACACATGCTCTCTTGGGTTCTGTCTCTCCTCTTTCTCTCTCTCCTCTCTCTCCCTCTTCTCTCTCTCTCTCTCACTTCTCTCTCCCTCTTTCTGTATCCCCTCTCTTCTCTCTCCCTCTCTTCTCTCTCCCCTCTCTTTCTCTCCCACTCCTCTGTCTCTCTCCTCTCTCTGTCTGTCTCTGTCTCTCTCTCCTCTCTCCCTGTCTATCTACCCTCTCTCCTCTCTCCCCTCTCTCTCTCCC
>PVKN010006948.1:0-27534 GCA_004027915.1 Capromys pilorides
AGCCTCCTAAGTGCTGCAGTCACAGGTGTGCACAAGCATGCCTGGCTGAATTTATCATACAGGTGTGAAGTTGAAATGCTTAATACATATTAATTAGCATTACTGTTGGCTTTGCAGTACTAGGGGTTGAACCCAGGGCCTTTGTACTGAGCTACATGCCTAGCCCTGTTTAAACATTTTTTAAAATTTTGAGACAAAATCTTGAGAAGTTGGTAAAATGCCCAGGCTGGGCTCAAATTCACAATCTTCCTGCCTCAGCCTCCCAAACTGCTGCCACCCCTGCTATAGCTATTCTTACTGATGCTCAAATGGCTATTTTTGGCTAATAGGAGCCTCCTCGTGTCATCTCCCATATCCTTTTGCATGCGATGCCCATAGTTGTCACCTTTCTTGCATCTTGAGGACAAGACAGTCTGGGTGTGGTGGTACCTGCCTCTAAACTCTAGCACTCAGGAGCAGAGGTAGGAGGGCTGCCATAAACCTGAGGCCACCCTGGGATATGGAGTCAGTGCAAAGCCAGCCTGAACTATGAAGGAAGGGAGACCTTGACTCAAAACAAAGGAAGCAAAAGAGACATCCAGGGCTCATTAGAACCTCACTTGGCTCACATTTGGAATTGGCCATTGGCCCAGGGGGTCCTGAATGCTGATTGAAAGTCATGTGTAGAGACTAGAACCTAGATGCTGAGCGCTCACTGCAGTGGACAGGACTGTAGTTTTCTAGCCTTTTCAGTGGATAGAACCAGTAGCCCCAAGTTCTATTTTGTAAAGAGAGAATGAGTCCATACTGCTGCTGACTCCCTTAGGAGCCACAGGCTCCTCACCTCAGCTCTCACCATGTCTGCTTTCTTCTGTGACAGTGTGACAAAGGCTGTTTTTCAAGCAAAGGTCCTCCCTGGGCCCCATATTAAACTGAAAGCACACAAGGAAGCACTGAAGTTCTCCTAGACATGAATCTGATCTCATGAAGCTGCTTAGAAGGCATCCTGGCAGTCATTCCAACACTCTAGAGGCTGAGGCAGGATGACTACAAGTTTGAGCCTACTTAGGTAACTCAGTGAGACTATAAAAAAACAAACAAACAAAAAAAGGCCTGGATGTGTAGCTCCATGTGGAGACCTTGGGTTCAATCTCTAGTACCATAAAGGAAAAACAGAAGAGACCCTTGGAGAAGACCACTTCTTATGGGTCCTCAAGATTTTATTTTCATGGCAAATGGTCCAGCTCGGCGATGGTGACACTTTTTGAGCTTTCAGTGATAGCCAACAGCTGGCTGTAGCATGTGTGCTGCAGGTTCGCCACCACTGGGCCAGCCCCTTTCATCATCTGGAGACAGGCTCCTCCCAGCTAGTTATTGCACATCCAGCCCAAACGCTGCACTCTCATGGGGAGTTACAGAAACGTATGGGGGTGCATCTCAGTGGGCGAGTGCTTGCCGAGCACCTGCTTACCACAGGGCCAAAGATTTCATGGCTAGAAATGAGCAGCTCCAGAAATGAAAACCTGTAAAATGGGCTTTGACCCCAGGGCTTGCCTATCATCCCTTCCTTTCGTTTTCCCCATGGGCTTCATACCCAATATCGCATGCATGCATAAATAAAGGAAAGAAGGAAGAAATAAATAGTTCTGACAACAGACTCTGTCCCACTGAATGACAAGTCACAATCTCTAGGGAGGGGACCTGACCATCAATTATTTTAAGGAAGAGCTGAGTGTGGTAGGGCATGCCTGTAACGCCAGCTCTTGGGAAACTGAGGCAGGAGGAATCTCATAAGTTCAAGGCCAGGCAACTACATAGTGAGTTCAAGGCCAGCCTGAATTACATAGTGAGATCCTTTCTCAAACAAAACCTTAGGTAATTTTAATGTGCAGCCATGCTGAGGATGCTTTGTGTGGCCCTTGCTCCTCGGCTGGGGGGAAAAAGAAAGGAAGGGATGATAGACAAGCCCTGTGGTCAAAGCCCATTTTATAGGTTTTCATTTCTGGAGCTGCTCATTTCTAGCCATGAAATCTTTGGCCCTATAGAACCAACCTTGGAGCTATAGATCTATAATAGTCAAAATGATTGGCGTGCACCTCATCCAGCATGGTAGCCACTAGTCCCACATTCTGGGAGGCTGGCCTGGGGGCTTACTGCTCAGGCACCCTGGGGAGTGCATTTTTAAACACTATCAACTTGACCTAATTGACATGAACGTGTAGTTAGTAGCTGCCGTCTCAGAGGGCACCACTCTAGCAATTTTCTCATGTCCCATGGTTCACATCTGTAAAAGAAATAATGAGGGCTATTTCACTGGGAAATTGAGGGAATTAGAGAAAATGTATATAAAGTACCTGCTGCCATATGCAAGACACTCAGTTAAAAACTGCTTGTGCTCTTTATTAACATCAGCCTGCCACTCTTTAAAACAAAAAAAGCTTCCCTGGAACAGGAGTACCCAGAAGCACTGTGCCATGGAGGTGGCAGTTTCCAGGCAGTTCCAGGGAAACTATTGGAAAATATCCTTTAATTGCAGAAGTCTGATTGCAGTAGCAGGTGATCACTTACAAGGGCTGTATTTCATTACAGATCTAGCCGCAGCTCGATAAATTAAGCAATCACTCAAAATAACATGTTGCCTTAATCCCCTCTCTTGGAACAGTTTCAAGTTGTTTGGCTTTGTGTTAGCAGGAGCACACAGCCCTGAAAGGCAACTTGCGTGGTCCTTGCCCTCCTCCCTCAGTTCCTCAGCCACTCTTTGGAAACATCTTCGCAGTCACCTGAATGGCAGGACAAAGCATACCAAGCCAAGTGGGCTTCTTCTTCCTCTTTTAAGTTTATCAACACTGGGACCTATTGCATCTTTGGCCTTGACATGGTCCATCCACATTTCATTGCCAAGTTTTCTGGCAGATCTGTCTGCAGTCAAGATGGAAAGAGAACCCTCAGCCCCCATGCTGGGCACAGAAAGCCAACTCAGGGCGGCTTCTCCATTCTCGATTTTGCTCTCGTAGTTTATAATCACACAGTAGAATTTTGTTTCCCCTAGAAACTTGGCATCAGAGGTGTTAGGCTGGGAACATATTTGTTTGTGTAAATTAAAAAGAAGAATATGTTTTGATCATATTTAAGTTCTAACTGAGCTAAAGAAATAAATGCTGGCTTGCACAATACTTCTCACTGCAGACTTCTGGCTTACCTTCCTAAACCTTGCCTTTGTTTATAAAACAAAAACTAACAAGCACTCTGATTGGCCCATCTCTTCAGAAGGCTACAGGGACCTCCTTGGAGGCTGTGGTTCCCCCCCACCCCCCAGGGCCCAAAGAGGAAGCCCACTTACCTCACTGGGCATTTGCTTCCCCAGATGCAATGTGTCCTTGCTGGAGTACAAAGGGTTGTCAGAACTGGGCACCCTCACACACATAGCTGGGGCTTGTGAACTACAGTCTGTGTGCAGGGCACTGGGTAATCACTGTAGAAATTCCAAATACACCTGTGCTCTGACAGAGAAATTCCACTTCAAGGAATTTATCCTACAAAATATACTTGCCCCTGTGCCAAAAAGCATATATGCTATAAAGGAAAAAAGCCTGGCATCAGTGCAAATGTTGGTGAGTGGAAACCACAGAAAGAAAGTGTGGTGAGAAGCTGGTCATCATTAAGCAAATGAGGTGGGTTGGAGAGCTGTCCTGTCTTCAGGATACAGCGTGACACCCTTGACCTCAACAGACAGACAAACAAACAAACAAACACCACGCTTACAAAATGTGTGAAGCTACATGTATTGACTACTTCTTAGAAAGTGAGACTAGAGTTAGAGAAAAGTTGCAGAGGGGCCCCTTCATTTCTTCTTTTATTCTCTTGCATTATTCTTCCTACCACAAGTATGATATTACTTTGAAGATCTGGGTAAGGGCTGAGGATGTAGCTCATAAAAGCAGCCTAGCACAGTGAGGCTTTAAATTCAATCCACTGTACTGCAAAAAAAGAAAATGAAAAAACAAAATGGTATAATTAAACACCATTCCCATTTATACACTCTGAATTGAGCAATATAATACAACAATGCTCTTTGTATTACCTGCTTGTTGGGACAGTGAGGGTGGAGTGGGTCTCTCCCACTGATTATTGTTCATCTTACGTGCAGTAGGTAACAAATGGCTGACTAAATGAGCAAACACCTCTTAGAGAACGGCAGAACTGCACCATCCCTGTTCTCTCCTACCTGAGCCCCTCGGCAGCCCCACCTTTTAGCTGTGTACTATGTACTCTTTCATGACAAGACCTTTAATAACAACGCATCCTTGGGTGTCATCCTGACACATACAGGAGGTGGCTCTGGATCTGTGGATGCTGGAGATTAGGAATTACTGGGCTAAGTGTAGGTAAACACAGAGCATAAGGCACCTAGACTGGAGGCAGCCATGCCCAAGCTGCGAGGAGCTGGCTGCCACCAGTGGCTGCTATGTCTACTAAGGCCACCTGCTGCCATTGGGCACCCCTGGGCCCCTGCAGCTCTGAGCTGTCTGCTACCCAGAGAGTTTGTTCTTAAGACTGCAACCCTGTTTTCTGTGAGGGTATCAGAGTACACTCTGAATCCAGGACAAACTAGTGTGGCCAAATACAACGGTGAGCTCTTGGGGAAGAAGGCATACAACCAATGATTAAGTTTTTATAACCTCCATGTCAGCTGTCTTATTTTTGGAGATTCAAATGAAATAGGCTTGAATTTTGCCCCATATGCCATGGTGTTTCCAACTTTCCTTGGAATGTTTCCAGGAACTGGGGCTGAAGAGCATCTCTCTCTCTCTCTCTCTCTCTCTCTCTCTCTCTCTCTCTCTCTCTCTCTCTCTCTCTCTCTCTCTCTCTCTCTCTCCACCCAGAGTTCTAAATTTCTGCATCTGCTGAATCAGTCCTGCTTGGGGACCTTTTTGCTGGCTGCAGGGCAGGGCTGACCCCAAGCACAGAGAGCCTATACAGCATCTTAAAGCACATGCCTGGTTTCATGCTTTCCCCTCTTGAATTCCTTTTTTATTTTTTTATTTATTTGCTACAGGGTCAGGGCTGGGGAGATAGCTCCATGGCACAAGTGCCTGCCTGGCAAGTGCAAGGTCATGAGTTTGAACCCTGGTCCTGCAAAAAAAAAAAAAAAAAAATTATTTGCTACAGGGTCTTACTACACAGCATGGACTCATAGTGATCCTCCTGTCTCAGCCTCCCCAGCACTGGGATTACAGGCATGTGTCACCACACCATGTTTCAGTGACTGGCTCAGCACACCTTGGGCTCCTGGGCCAGCATGGCATGTGGTACCAGGAATTGAACCCAAGTCCTTGAGCTTGCCAGAACCACTGAGCTATCTCCCCACCTCATCTTGAGCTTTTTAATTTTTTAACCAAGAATTCCACATATTCATTTCACTCAGGTCCTGCAAATTATGTAGCTGGTCCTGCCTCATGGAGGGACTACACCTCACTCCATCCCCACAATTACCCACTCTGGAGTCTGCCCAACTCCTCCATTCTCCCCAAATTCCATTCACACAAGAATGTGTGTATAGTCTACTCCAACTCAAAATTTGGGATAAAGAAAATGTTGGCCTCTTAGCTGAGACAACATGAAATGCCTGCCTGAGCTGGCTTAAGATACTCCGTGGAAGACAAAAGGAGAGGAAAGAATGCAGAAGGAACAAGAGAACCAAAAGACGGATCATTGGTGTATCTGACAATGGGTGCCTGATACATATTCCAAAAGTTTCTCTACTTTCAAATATGGGAAGAAATTTTCCTAATACAGAGTTAGAAGGGGTGCTTCCACCAGATGCTAACTGTGGAGTTTCTGTGTGCCTCAGTATGTCCACTCTGAGCTGTGTGACTGAGAGAAATATATAACCATACAAAAACATTCATTAACATTCATAGCTGTGGGCCAGCAAGATGGCTCAGTGGACTAAGTGCCTGCTTTGGTAAGCACAGGGACCAGGGTTCAAAACTCAACCTGGCATGCTACACTGTCCCCGCCCTGGGGTCGGCTGAGCTGGTGATCGAGTCTGGGCATGGTGGCACACTCCTGTAATCCCAGCACTACAGAGGCTGAAAGGAGGAGGATCATTATGAATCCGAGCTGCTTCATGAGACCTTGTACCAAATACATAAATGGAAAAAATTTAAAAACAAACAAAAAAATTCATAGCTGCATTATTTGTAATTGCCCCATAATGGAGACAACACATCTATCAATTGGTAAATGGATAAACTAAATATGGTTCATACATCCTTTTTGTGTGTGGGGGGTGAGGGGGGGACTGGGGTTTGAATCCACAACCTTGCACTTGCCAGGCAGGCACTTGTGCCATGGAGCTATCTCCCCGGCCCCTATACATCCTTATATTAGGCTGATACACAGTATGAAAAGGAATAAAATGGTTGGAGATATAGCTCAGTGGCACAACACCTGCCGGGCAAGTGCAAGGTCCTCAGTTCCATTCCTGGTAAAAGAGAAGGAAAGAAAAGGAAGAGGAAGTCCTCACACATGCTACAACATGGCTGGACCTTGGCAATATCATACCATAAGTAACAAGTCAAACTTGAACCACCCAAGGCTCTTTGATTCTATATATGGGAAATGTCCAGAAAAATCAAATTCATGGAGAGAGAAATAGATTAGTGGTTGCTCAGTGTTGTGGTCAGGGTTTGCAAGGGAAACAGTACAGGACACATAATTTATAGGATTATTTTATAATAGTCACTCAAAGAGTCATACACAGAGTGCATGAAATCTGTTCACACACTGAAGACCAAAAGAATCCAGCTGAGGGCCAGGATCCTATGGTAATGTTCTGCATGAAACCAGCTGAAGACCTAGAGCCCATCACAATGCCCCTCACAAGTCCAACTGAAGGCCAAGAGCCCGTAACAATGTCTCATGCATTTCCATCTCATGGATTTGCACTGGGAAGACCCAGTGGTCAGTAGTGGAAGCTAGAAAGTCTGTGCCAGCAGATGAAGGATCTGTGCCAGCAGGCTGAGGGATCTGCACTGGCGTCAGGAAGCAACACTTGAAGTAAAGACCAGAGCTCTTCAGCAAAGTACCACAGCCATCTTCAGCTCCTCTGAAGATGAGAACAGCTGAGTCTGTATCAGGAAAGCCAGCATGACAAGCTTCTCCAGGAGACTGAGCAGCGTACCATCTTCCCCTCTGGTGCCAGGAAATGATGCTCAAAGTAAGGATGAGAGCTCCCCCAAAGTGAACCACAGCCATCCCTAGCAACAACAAGGTCCCCAGCTCCTCTGATGATGAGAATGGCTGCCTTCATATCAGGAAAGCCAGCAGGACAAGCTCCACCAGGAGAACCAACGGCTCTCAGTAGCTTTGCTTTTTCCTCTCCAGTTCTCATTTGCATTTTGTTGGCAACAATCCTCAGGTGAGCCCCCATACCCCACACCACACTGGTTCAGTTCAGCTGGGTGTTAAAAGTTGATCACCAGTTGGCAGTCCACCACACTCAGGGTTGGGGTGACAGAAGATTGAGGTAGGCAGGATCACCACTAAAGGTGATGAAAATATTTTAAAATTTACTAATGTTGGCTGCACAACTCTGTGAACATACTCGAAGCCCCTGAATTCTACCTTTCAGAAGTGAATGGCATACACCTGTGATCCCAGCACTATGGGAGGCTGACACAGGAGGATCACAAGTTCAAGCCCCAACTGAGCCACTTAGCGACATTGAAAAACCCTATATAAACAAACAAAGTAAAAGGGAGGGTAAATAGGTCAGTGTGAAGGTCCCAGGTTCAATCCTCAGTACTGAAAAAAAAATGAAGTGCATGTTAAGTAAGTTACATTTCAATAAAGCTATTTTTAAACACCATACCCTCTTCTCCCACTCTTTTGCTATGCTCCAGCCTTCCGCCATTTAGAGAAATTCTCCCTCTTTCTTCTACACACATACACACACACACACACACACACACACCCCTCTCTTACGCTTTAATATCTTTATTTCTTCTTTCTTCCTTTCTCTTCTTTGGTGGTGTTGGGGATGGAATCTAGGGTCTCCTATGTACTAATCAGGTGCCACCACAGATTTACACCCCAGACCTATTCCTCCCCCTTGGTTCAGAGAGGTGTCTTCCACAGCAAGGTGTCCCACTTATATCTTTTCCTAAACCACAATACTTTCACCCTTAAAAGTTAATCAAGGTCATGGGGGTACCTGCCTATCACCTAGCTACACAGGAGATTAAGGCAAAAGGATCACAAGTTCCAGACCAGCCTAAAGAATCTTATTGAGACCCTGTCTCAAAATAAAAATATTTTAAAAGGGCTGAGGACTTCACTCGGTATTTCCTAGGTTCAGGCTTCAGGGCTAAGGGTGGGAGGGTGGAGATTAATCAGGGTGCATGTCCTGGCATACTGAAAAACGCTGGATTTCATCCCCTGCAAAACACACACACACACACACACACACACACACACACACACGCACATACACACACAATGCTTCAACTGACAACTATTGAAATTATAACTTAAAAACTTCTGGGTGTGTTATAAGAGCGGTCACTAATAGAGTAAGTTTCAAGAGTTTCAGAATTTCCACAGAGAAGGCAGAGCCAACTTACCTTCTTCAGATCCAGCAGCGTCTGCTCTGACAGGCAACTGACTCACCCCACAGGTGGGGAAAAAACACGGCCAGGGTCAAATTTGTGTGGAAAGGCAGCCTTTTGGTTTGCAACAGGGCTGGGGCAGGCAAATTATGGCCCATAGGTCCAATTTGGGCCACTTCTTGTTTTTACAGATAAAGTTTTATTGCAACACTGAGCCATACTCATCTATTTATGTACTATTTGTGGCTACTTTTGAGGTACAGCTACAGAATTAAGTGGCTGTAACAGAGACTTTGTAGCCTGCGGAACCTCAGAGTAACTCTGGCTTACCCAGGTGGAGCCCCAGCTTGTCATATGCTAGGTATGTGGCCTTGGACTAACAAGACCATCTTGCTAGGCCTGTTTTCTCATCAGAGAGCTGGGGTCAATCACAGCACTGCTCCTGTCTGTGGCCTGTGCAGCTGAAATGACATCACGCACCTCGCAAGGGTCTAGTACAAATGAAGTGTATGTTGGTGGGTATGATGTTATTTAGAAAGTGACCAATAAAATTTGATTGAAAAAAAGAGAAAATGAAGATGATACCTGTTACATGGATTGTCATCTAAAAGGATGGATCATGCTTGTGAAAAGGCTGGCGAAGAACCATGTAAGTGTTTATTACTGTTATAAATATCTGAAAGGCTTTTGAAATAACTCTTTGCTTTTAGTAATATTTATACTTTGGGGTTTTTTGAGGGTGTAGATGAATTTAACTTTCAGAGCAAAAACAATCTCATTTTACAGTCCCAGAAACCATGACCCTTGGCCTCCAGCTGGCTGCTGGGCCTGCTCAGCACCAGAACGCTAGGATTCTTCCGGCAACACTCAGCTTCTGAAGTCCAGGTCTGTGTGACTTGAAATCTGAGTGTTACCTTTGAACTCTGGGGTAGAAGCTGTTAAAGAGTAAGCTGTGAGATTCTGGGCAGGCTTGGGTCAAAGGGAAGATCCCAAGAGACACTGAACCTCCAATCCTCGGGCTCTCTGGAGGCCAGTGGGGGTGGCCAGGATGGACGTCCCAGCCACCTGCTTCCCTGGAAGGGTCACAGAAGTAGAACCCTGCAGTCAATGGCTTTAGTTCACAAGTATTAACTGAGCACCTAGCATGTGCCAGGATCTAAAGGTTTACCTGGAAGGAGCCAAGGCCTCTATCCTCAGCCACCACCCCTGGTGGCCTTCTCTTGGGGATAACAGATGGACAAATAAGCATTTGGGTAATCTAGGCTGTGATAAGTCTTCATATTCTCCTGAGAATTTCAGTTCCACCACACAGTACTGTGAGGTCTGATCAAAATGTACAGTGAATATTTAATTTTGTTTTTGGAGACTGGGTCTCACTTTGTAGTATAGGCTGACCTTGAACTATGTGGCCCAGGCTTGGAAGTCTCAAACTTTTGGAAGTCTTCTGGCCTCAGTCTCCTAAGTGCTGGGATTATAGGTATTCAAGTCACTATACCCAGCTTGAATGTTTACATTGTTTAAAAATGTATTCCATTAAAGACACAATGCATGAGTCCCCATCAAAAAGCTCCCTGTCCATTTGAACACATTACTCCACTGTTCTCGCTACTTTCTGAAGCCGTTCTGGAAGTCCTCTTTCATGGATATCTTTGTGAGACGTGATTAAAAAATACAGCGAATGCTGCTGTTGTCACTGTATGCCTTTCCATGGAAAGGCAGCTCAGAAGAACTTCACGGTGCATCAGTGTGACTTTCACAGTAATGCTATAAAAATTTTTCATGAGACATTCATCTTATTTTTGGTCATGTCTCATGTTTTTTTTAATGAGAAGAACATATTTATTGAGGGAAAGAAAGCTCCTGTCCAAGAGAGACAGGAGGGGGGGTCCCAAATGGGTATCGCCATTATGTCTCATATGTTGATAAACTGGAAAATCACTATGCACCCAGCCATATGGGCTATTGATGGCAGTAGTTGAGAGTGACAGTTTAGGAGCAAGTAACTTCAAGGCAGGATTGAAATGTGAGGCCCCTTTAATCCAAAGTATGAAGGCATTCAAGAGGATGGGTGCACAGCTTTCAATACTTGTGGACTCCTTACTTGAAAAGTGGTCCCAAACTTGGGTGCAAACTTCATGTGTCTCCAAGGTGGCTCTTCAGAGGACTGAGTCTCAGCTCCCCCATCTTGACATCAATAAGGACACCAGAGGGTTGGTTGTGACTATGGTTCTTGGCGGGAGGAGGGGGGACAGGCTCAGCCATATTCCTGATGCACTCAGCTTGCTCTGAGGAATGCAGGTCACCTTATAACAACAGCTGTCGTTTTACTGTTCTCATACCACAGCTAGGACACACAGCCCCGCCGGATGCTGTTCTCAGCTCCTCATGGCTGCTCATTTATTTTATTCTCAGCACAGCTCTATGCGTACCCTGTTGTTCTAGTGCACATAGGTGAGGAAACTGAGGCAGGAAGAGAACCACCTGCCAGAGGTTGTTTAACCAGCCCATGGAAGAGTCTAGATTTAAACAAAGTTCTCGTGCCTGGATGGGTGCCCTTAGCCTGCTGACTGCCCCAGGACACTGTGACCCCAGTCCTGAATTCAGCAGTTAGCATGGAATTTTCACCCTTACAAGGGATTGTTTATCTCTTTGTTCACTCTTTTGTCTCCTCCCTGACTCCAGTGAGACCCCCAGGATAGGCTACCACACCCTCCCAACTGTGACTCCAGCCTCTGGCACTCTCAGTGCTCAGCACACAGTAGGTCCTCCACAGACATCTGTCTAACAAAAGCAAGCAGGATGCTGGTATCCAGCCAGGATACCCAATGCAGAATCAAGACAGTTGTTTAGGTTTCAAACCTAGGCTGGAAATTTTGTTTTGGTGTATCCCCTTGTTATGGTTTATGTCTAGTTGTCCCCCCAAAGCCTCATGCACTCATGGGGTGGGGACTTCTAGAGTTTGAGACTTGAGTCGTGATCCACTGGGATTATGTGTTTTAATACTGATGGGACTATGGGTCTGAGTACTGCTGGGATTATCTGACTCCTGATCCACTGGGATTACGTGTTTTAGTACTGGTGGGGTTATTGGTCTGAGTACAGCTAGTATTATTGGTGTGGCCTAAGGTGGATAGGCTAAGGCAGAGAGCCTGAATGTAATATAAAGAGAGACAGAGAGACAGATGGTTGTTGTTGTTCTCTGCACCCTGGCTGGTCTGTTGTCTTTGTCATGATTATTGCTGTTCTACCACCATGAACTGGATGCTCTCTGCCCTGTTCCACTCAGCCTTGAGCCAGCCGAATATGGACTGAAACCTCCAGCAAATGTGAGCTAAATAAACCTTTACTTCCTTCATTTTGAGTGTCAGGTATTTGTCCCAGCAACGAGTAAAAAGTATCTAAGACAGAATTTGGTACCAGAGAAGTGGGGTCATTGCTGTGACTACACCTGACAATGTGGATTACAAGTTTTTGGGAATGGCTTATGGGAAGAGATAGGAAAGGTTTAGAGAGGTCCTCTACTTGTGAAGAGCTGGCAAAGCTTCTACTGCTCTATAGGGGAGATTCTGGTCAAAGCTTAGATCGGAAGACTGACCAAAAGCCTGGCTGTAAAGACCAGGCAGAGGACGTTTCTGCTGGGAAAAAGATAGCATTGGCCATCAGACTCCAGATGATTTGTGCTCTGGCTTGGCTGAAAATCTGTCGGAATTCTGCTCGTGCCCAGAGACTTTGCCTAAGACTGAGATTAAGCATGGCGGACTGGTTAATCTTTCAAGAAATATTTCAAAGCAGCAAACTATTGAGGCAGTGGCATGGTTATTATTGGCAGCTTTTAGCCAGATTTATGTTGAGAATCAAGAGCAAAGAGTCAAGCAGGATGATTTAAAATGTGAGTTTGGCCAGAAAGGAAACACCAGGAATGCTTTGGACTGCAAAGATGGAGCTGAGAAGATCTCCATTTCTAGGAATGAACCAGAGAATCAAAAAGATGGCCTGAGGGCAACATAAGAGGTGGCAGCTCTCTGCCCTTTGCAACCCCAGAATTGCAAAGGAGAGAGATTTTGCCTTGAGAAGAAAGCCACAGAGACCCAAGTACCAGAATGGTGGCAGTGGCCAAACCATGTTCCAAAATGGCACTGGCATGGAGAACTTGTTTCTCAGAATCAGGGTCAGAGTGCTCAGCGATCTAGGCCATTGACCCCTACAGCCTAGAAAGAAGGAAGCCTGGCTACTGCTCCAGTTGGCAGCAACCCTTGGCATCATCCACATGGGCACATGCAGAATGCGGGAGTTCTGAGGTTAAGAAGGCTTCCACCTATATTTCAGAAGGCCTAGGAGGCCACGCAATGTGCCCCTTAAAGGGCAGTGTGTAAATCTGTGAGTGAGAAGCTTATTTGGAGAAAATCTCAGGAGTTTGAAAAAGCCAGGAATGTGGATGGTCTAAGGAAATGTGCAAAAAGGGAGCAAAGAAGGCCTAAGAGAAAAGCTATGAGAGTTACCACCAAGAGTGTCGTAGGGGTGCAGCTGCATGGAGCTCACAACTCAGTGCAGACTATTTCAGATGCTCCAGTTGGAACTATGCGATTTAATGTTTACTCTGCTGGATTCTGGACTTGTGGCAGTACAAGTGTTTTGTATTCCCCAGTCGTTTACAAGTTTTGGAATGGTAATGTTCATCTTGTGCCTTTGAATGTTGGATCTGTTTAACTTTTCTTTTGTACAGGGGCTCACAGTTAATAGTTTGCCTTGGATCTTGGAGGAGACTTGGGATTTGGACTTTTCAGCAATGCTGAAACTGTTGGGACTTTGGCAACTCTTCAAGATGGACTAAAATGTCTTTTACACAAAGGGATGTGCATGAGACTTTGGGGGTCCAGGGGTGGAATGTTATGGTTTATGTCTAGTTGTCCCCCCAAACCCTCATGCAATTATGGAGTGGGGACTTCTAGAGTTTGAGACTTGACTCATGAGCTACTGGGATTATGTGTTTTAGTACTGATGGGACTATGAGTCTGAGTACTTCTGGGATTATGGGTGTGGCCTAAGGTGGATAGGCTGAGGCAGAGAGCCTGAATGTAATATAAAGAGAGACAGAGTAACAGATGCTCTCTGTTCCCTTGGTTGTTCGGTTGCCTCTGTCACCATATTGTTGCTGTTTCGCCACCATGAACTGCTGGCCTCTGCATTGTGCCTCTCTGCCTTGGATCCAGCCGAGTATGGACTGAAACCTCCAGTAACTGTGAGCTAAATAAACCTTTCCTTCCTTCATTTTGAATGTTGGGTATTTGTCCCAGCAATGAGTAAAAAGTAACTAAGACACCCCTCCAGCTCCAGGAACCAGCCAGCCAGCTCGTGGTATTTCTCATTTGGGGTTCTCCCACTGTGCTTGCAGTGTGTGATAAAAAAAAAAAAAGGTGCCCTGGGGCCCAGCTCCCACCCTGGCAGGCTGCAGGGCAGGGGTGGGACTCTGGCAGCTGAGCCGGCAGCTGTCCACTGGCCTTGCACTGGCTCCAGTTGGCCAGCAATGGCCCTCTGTCAACCTCACCCCATGACACAGCAGAAAGTGAAATTCGAGTCGCCTCTGCTGGCAGGATCTAAGTGCCCACTGGAGTTGATGCCCAAACCCAGCACTGCGCAGCCTGCTGGACAAGTACCCCTTGAGGCCAAGGATGCTCCCTGCCCTATCTCACCTGCTGCAAGGCCCCTGGAGCCTGCTGCCCTCTGAGCTGGTGCCCTGTTCCCGAACTCTGTCCTAACCCTCGGATCTCACTCTGGCTTGCTCCAGGGCAGCTCCAAGCACAGAGCAAGCTGGGTTACTGGGATCCCAGAATGGAGATAAAGTGGATCTATGTGTGGACGGATGTAGGCAGGGCTCCGGTACTGGGACCCAGGAACAACAGGACACCCAAGTTTGGTGCAGCCGGAGCCCTGCATGGGTTTAACTAGCAACTTACTTCCCCCACCATAAACAAGAGGTACAGAAAATCCCTCAGAGAAACATGAATTATTTCTAAAAGTGGGCCTATGAAGCTGCAAACTATAATCTTCACTTCTGTCTGATGCTCAGGCTGCCTGTACTAAATTTGCTGTGTATTTCTCTTTCAATAAATGGATGGCATTCTTACCTACATAGATCAGAGAAAAAAATGAGTCCTATCCCCACCAACACATTGCCATAAACAAGTTAGCCATGGGAAGAAACACCTATTTAAGTAATTTTGTCTTCAGCCAGATATCTTTTAAAATCATAGAACAGATGTGCATAAGAGATTTGGGAAACTTGTAGTCCAAGCTGTGGATCAGAGAGGTTGAGTCATGCCCTGGCATCACACAGCAAGAATCACAGACCTTGGGCTAGATCATAAACATGGCCGTTTCCAGAAACTCAGGTGTCCTGCTGGACTGAGGTTCCCACTCCTGTCTCAGTTGCCTCTGTGTGTATCGTGTTAATTAATGCATTACCCATGTGCAAAGCACTTGCTGAGCTGTACATCATTTGAGCCCACACTGGATATGTCCAAGCACTCTTTGAGGAGTACAGGGAGTGTTAACTCTCCCTCGGCAGATGGGGAAACTGAGGCAGAAGTGGACATGTCCTGTCTCCGGAGCTGGCAGGTGGGCCATGACTGCCAAGGGCCCCCTGCCAAGGTGAAGATACCAGAGGCCCAGTTGGAAGGACCAGACCTCACCAAACAGGTATCTCTGGTTTCCTCTGCCCTTCCCTACCTCCCCTACACCCCAGAAGCAAACGCTGATGTGTCCACAGCCAGCTTTTTTCCCAAGCTGAGCTCCACCATTCTGCCCCTCCAGGGCAAAAACCAAGTTTGGTAACCAGCGTTCATGTTTATAGGTGGCATCCTTTAATTTCAGAGGGGGGGCGGGTGCTGACTGGTTGTAACCACAGTGAGGACAAGATCGGCCGGGAAGCCAGAGGGACTGCAGGAGGAATGCGTGGGGACACCCTGCTCTCCTCTGTGCGCTGCTGGAGGAACTCAGAGCTGTGTCTTCCTGGCCCAGGGACCCCGAGGAATACTGCAAGAGCAATAAGGATTTTTAGGGGCATTATGATAGTGGAACGGAAACACATCTGCCCCCAAAAGTCCCTCATTTTCCCTGCGGTAACCAGCTGGCAGGAAGTGGGGGCTCTCAGAGTGCCAAGAGCCAAACTAAAAAGGAGAAAACATACAAAGTTAGAGCAAACTTTGAACAAGTGGGTGCTCTCAGGGTGTGTGGCAGCTCACACAGACTCCGGAAAGAACCCTCACCATCCTCAAAATAGTAGGGTAAATATGTCTCCAAGCTGTCGCTCCCTCCATCTGGGACCTCAGTGCAAGGTCCAGAAATAGTCACACAGATGATTCCCAAAAGCTGGGTGACCCCTAGGAGCCTACAGCGTTTGCTCCAAACCTCAACTCTCACTGATAACCAAAGCCAAAGCCCATGTATTCACGACCCCTCCTCCGCATTAGGGGGACAGCAGGTCAACTTTGAGACCCAGATAAAACATCTGGAAGGTAAGCAGTTGCTTCCACAGCTGGATGACCAGAGGAATGGGACTTGGGTGGCAGAGCTGAGCACAGTGGTAATCACCAGTGGGGCAATGCCACTGCTAAGGTTGAGGTACACTCTCAGGTCTGCCATTGGGGTCTAAGGATTTAGGGATAAAAGCACATAGGACCTTGGTAGTCTGCGCAGAAAGCTGTTCCCATGCCAGCCCGCACCCGGCTGAAGGGTTAACACTGGCACCACGGCTGACAGGCTGACACCTGAGCAGGAGGCTGCGTACTCAGCAGCCTGGCATATCACACTGGGCCATCTTGCAGAAGAGAGGGGCTGAAAACAGCCTCTGTGAGTTCTGTGAATGAAAGTGGCCTTATCTCTGCTGAACGAAAACAGGGCGAAAAGCCTTCCCAACATATTCCCAGCCCAGAACTGGCTCCCTAGATGGCTGCAGGCTCCCTGGCACCCAGTGCATGGTCCCAAAGCTTTGGCAGAGTCTCCAGGCATGTGGGTCAGGCCTGCGAGGAAGCAATTCCTCCCCTGCCATGTGACAGTTGGCAGCAGGGCTCAGAGCTCCCCTTTCAAGCAGCACCTAAAATATTCTCTGGGTGAACCTGCAGCTAAATAGGGCAGGGCCCAAGACACTTCATCAGGGCCCTGGAATGCCAAGACAATCAGGAACCTACCAGGCCTTTTGGTGGCCTGGAGTCCAGTTACTGGGGCCAAATGGGAGTCCCTGAGTTTGGCTGACTGGGGCCTGGGCCCAAGTTCTCAGAGCTGGCATAACGATGCCAAGGCTCAGCCGGCTGTGCCCCTCTCCCCTGCAGGCTTGTACCCAGCATGCCCACTCAGCCTTCACCCGGAGACCTCCCAGCTTCCACGAACGTTGGCTGTTTTTCTGTCTACTCACCCCACGCCTCTAGCCTTACAACACCTCCTTTCCATGTCTCGGTTTGCCACCCTGTTTAATGGGATGGTGGAATGGTGGGGGGCAGCAGGGCTCAGAGCTCCCCTTTCAAGCAGCACCTAAAATATTCTCTGGGTGAACCTGCAGCTATTGGGCAGGGCCCAAGACACTTCATCAGGGCTCTGGAATGCCAAGACAATCAGGAACCTACCAGGCCTTTTGGTGGCCTGGAGTCCAGTTACTGGGACCCAATGGGAGTTCCAGAGTTTGGCTGACTGGGGCCTGGGCCCAAGTTCTCAGAGCTGGCACAGCTTGTGCCTAAAGAGATCAGCAAAAACAAATGCATGGTGGCTCAGCAGTGCTCCACACAGAGAGGCTGTGTGTAGCTTGTGCTTAGGAGCAAACCTCTGCAGTGGAGTATTTTGCAGTCAATATGCACTGACACAGGCTGGATTTGCTCCGAGCCTGTGGGGCAGGGACAACATTACCTTTTTACCTCTGAGCCTTTGAAAGATTACACTGAGCAAAGCGTGGTACTGCCCCCGGGGCCCCAGCATCCACAAACTACTGAAACCCACAGAATGTCTAGGGAAGGTGCACTGGGGCCATACACCTCACCTCTGACTGCATTGCTGCTGCCTGGATCCCACGAGCAGAGACCCCCAGGCACCTGTTTGGAGCATGTTTGGACTCTAGCAGTGGCCACATTCGTCCCTGTCCAGGCCTCAGCTGGCAGCAGTCCAAGCTGTCCTAGGCACAGACAACAGAGGCCCGGGCACTGATTTCATGTCTGATTCCAGCAGGACAGTTGAGTTTGCTGTTCCTCTCTGAGAAAATTCACACCATGAGGTTCAACTGACTTCAGGCTCAAGCCAGCCACTGCCTATTCTCCCTGCCCAGCCAAACCTTCAAGAAAAACTTAAATGGGCCACACATACACTCCTCTTGCCAGAGCATTTTCAAATGGCTTTCTTGTGACACCAAGATTTTTGTGTTTTCTAGGGTATAACCATTCAGGGAAAATAGTTTACATTCTGTAAATTTAGGTGCTTTTCTAGAAAGAAGACAAGGTAAAACCAGAGCCTTTATTTTAAAGTTTTGTAAATATTTGCCGATGTTCCCTGAAACTGGGCCCGCTGAGGAGGCAGCTTCTGAAGGCTAGCTACTTTGCAAAGAGCTCATGAAGGGAGCTGGGAGATCAGCCTAGTGCGGGGTGATGAAGGAACCCCAGGATTTGTTCCTCAGACACTGTTTCTTTAGTGTGCACCTCTCCCTAAAAAGGCTTCAAGGCTCCAAGGCCTGAAAAGTCTATGGTTGTTTACATCATGTTTGTGAGGGTCAGGGTTGTTGTTTGAGGTTTATTTTCATCTCATTCCAAATCTAAAGGTCTGGGACTCATCTAGACTATACCCAGGAAAGTGGGAAAGACAGAAAATTCTATCTTAAAGAATCAACAATGCTTCATTATGTTTGTACATACACTTACTTTCTGGCAAGGGACTCTTAAGTACAGAGTTTGCCCTCACTGTTCACCAGACTAATTTTTATCCTTATGCCTAAAATAGTGGTATGTATTTTACAGCCCAAACTAGAGGAGTGGGAGCCACACACCTTAGGGAGCTCTTAGTTTATCTGGCAAGAATCTTTTTCCTTTTCTTAATGATAGGTTGGGAATGCTGTGTCCCTGACATACAGGGAATTCCCTTGTGGGGATTTTTCCAGCTTTCATGAGTTTGAGTCACAAATGCAGTTGGATTTTGAGCAAAGTATCATTTTCATTGTACCTCTGACTATTTTACCTCCAACCACACTTTATTCTTGTCTATTAATTTTTATGGGTTCTACACTGCTAAGAACTAAAATCAAAATTGCTATGCTTTTTTCTTTTTTTCCTAAATGCACACCTCCTGGGGTGAGGATAGCAACGGCTTAATGAAATTTCACACAGAGAAGCAAAAGGAGAAACGCCAGAGCGGGTGTATTCAGCTGCCCCACGTCAAAATTTCTTTTTGTACTTGTTAGACAGGGAGCAGGAGGAAAGGGGTAAGAACATAGAAAGAAGCTGTGGTTATTTGCTGAGTTAACGATGGGAGCTCTCCCTGCTGAGTGTGACTTACAATCTTCACCGAACTACTTAGCCTACTTGTGCACTTGGAGAGGGAAAAGTTTGCTCCATGTATTCATAATTGCATGCATAGTTTCAGAGGGCCAAATATAAGCAGACTATACCCAGGAAAGCCTGTGCCTGGGGGATGCTCACTGTAGAGCAGAAATCGTTTCACATTTAGAACTAAATTCTGTCCGATTTTCCACACTTAACAATTCAGCAAGTTTGACATTCAGCTTCATCACCTCGATTATAGCTCAGTATCTTGGCGTAACATTCAGGGTTCCAGCCTTGTTAAGTCACATAAAACACCCTATTTGTAGAAGTATCATTAAAGGCTAATTTAATAAGATATCCTTATTTAGCAAGGCAAATAGGATCTGACAGCTCTGGGTGGCAATTCAGCAAAGCCCAAACACAATTCACAATGTGACAAGTTCCCCGGACAAGCCACGCTGGAATTGCGGACTCCTGGAAATTGTGCTGTTTCACCATGTTTCATAATAAAGCGAAAGAATTCTGAAAGTAAAGAACTTTCTGTCAAGGCAGCACAAATGTCATCTGTGTGTCCACGTGCCATGTCTATCAAATCACTAGATCTTTTATCAAGAACTCTGTATTCAAAAGTTTTTCAGGTACAGCTAGGGGGTGGGGGTTCTATTCCCTGCTGTGAACACTTAATTTAAATGTGAACTTGGAAATAATTAGGGGTGTGGCGCTGTATATACAGACACATGAATTAATACAATTTAGTAAGGCTAAAAGCTGGAGAGGAGCTTCTGTACCCATATCACTCTTGCCTTGGAGGCTCCCTTGAACATATCGCCCAGACTTTCTTATATAATGCCTTCAATGTTGAGATTGTAAGGAATTGCGAAGAAATACTGCAATTCGAGGTGGAAGCAAACACCGGGCTGCTCTCTTGACAAATGTAGAGAAATCTGATGTCTGTAAGATTTCTGATACTAGCGGTCCTTTGGTGCGGGGGGCGGGGGGATTTTAAACTCTTTGACACAGCCTGCCAATGATGTCCACTACTACATCTCATTAAGCCCTGGGGAGAGGGCTAGTGGGGAGCTGTACTTTCGTCTCCCGGAAGCTCTTGGGCCTCTCAACGAGAGGCCCTCGAGATCACCGCAGGTCCAGCACAGGCAGAACACACGCGTTAAGAGCATCTCACTCTCACCCGCCCCGGCCTTCACCTTGTCCCAAGCCGCAAGCCTCCCTCTTCCCCAGCCGGTTTCAGAGGAGCATGCGGGGAAGTCGCTCTCCACTCTCTCCAGGAGCTGCCGGAGCCTGAGTACCTCGCAGTCGAGAATGACCCCAAAAGCGGGACTTTGTGGGCCAGTTGGATAAAACATAAACTCATCTCGCCCTCAAAACCCCGATTCTGGGCCCACAGCCTCCGGACCCTCCCTCGGCACAACTGAGTCCCCTTCACAGCTCCACGCGCCGCTCGGGAGGGAGCTGCCTGGGCGGCAGTATTTGGGAGAATCCTAGATCTTTAAAGGAACCGTTACCGGCTTTTCCCTCAGGAAGGTTATTCCTCTCCAAAAAAGCCAGGGGCTGGCCATGAGAGGAAGGGGGGCATTTGTCCATCTCGTGGGAATGTCCCCTCCACCTCGAAGCAATCACCACTCGCTCACCGTTAATACTTCGGCGCAAACCCTAGAAAATCCCAGGAGTTCCCCCTAAGTTTTCAGCAATGCATCAATCGAGAGTCTGAGGGGCCTCTAAGATTCCACCTCCAGCTAAAAAGTTTGGTTATTTATGCCCTTAATTGTCACTCATTAAAGTCCAATTTGCTCGCGTCCAGATTGTAAGACTTTATTCCCAACCTAACAGTCCAATTAGCCTCAGGCTCCGGGAAGGCCGCCCTCTCGCGCACACCTTTTCTCCCCATTTTAACCCTCTCCCCTTTTCACAACTTCTCCTAAAAATAAATTATAAATATGGATGTGTCCTCAGAGGATCCGAGCGGCACATTCCAGCGCTCCCCTCGACGGGCTGGAAGCAGGAGAAATCAGAAACGCCACTCCCCTCTTCCTCAAATCAAAAAGCCTTTTATGTTTTCCTTTATTTTTCTAACTTTTTCTTCCACCAACTTGGTGTCTCGGGCCCAGACAGCTTGACCCGCACCCCGGAACCTAGTTTTTACTTATTTTATTCCTGTCCATCAAGGCTAAAGGCAAAGTGCCAGCGCCGCCTGCTTCTTCAGGGAGGGAGCCCCTAACTTTATTTGGGGGACGGCGTTAACTCTCTGGGGACATCTTCGCCGCTCCTCCCGAGTCCCCGGGCCCCGGTCCCTCGAGACGCGCGCGGCCCAGCCGTGGTGCTAGCTTGGCCCGGGACGCACGTGGAGCTGCGGGCGCGGCGAGGCGCGGGCGGCCTGCTCTCCTCACAGCGCAGATATCGGGGTCACGCAGCAAGTCGGTTTCCCGAACGGGCTTTCCGGGGTGGGGGCGGGGTGGCTGGTTTTCCAACCACTCCCTTAATTTCCAAGCCCAAGCCTTAGGGCATGGGGGGCTGCGTCGTCCAGACCCCACCACCCGCTTCTCTGGGGAAGAGGCCGGGTTGGGAACCCTCGGCGGTGGCGAGCTCAGCCCAGACACGTCGCGCCGGGTCCCCGAGGAGCCGCCACCTCCCTGCTCCAGCTCCCACCTACCTTGCAGGCAGCCGCCCAGCACCCCTCGGCCGGGGGCCTGGGCACCCACCTGCCGCGATCCCCGCCCCGCCTCTGGGAAGGGAGCCGAGCAGCTACGCCGGCAGACTTACCGCTGCCTCCCGCGGGTGCAGGGAGCCCCCCGGGGCTGCGCCGCCAGGGCTCCGGCTGGTGTGCGCGGGGCGGGGTGCGCCCCGCGGGCCCTGCAGCCTCCGCCTCGCTCCGCGCCCAGCCTCGAATCCTTCCCAGCAGCGGAGCGCGGCAGGCGGGGGGCTTACAGCAAAAACCCGCCCCTCCCCAGACAAGAACCAAGTGATGGGCAGGGGGCGTAAAATCCTTTCTGCAGAGAGCGCGCAGCCGACGGGGTGCACCGGGCCTCAGCGGTCGCGGCCACCACAAAGCCGCGCCCCCGCCCCCCCGGCCCCCGCCCCCCTAACGCCCTGTGGCCCGCAGGGGGCGGGGGCTGGGCGGGCCGGGGCTGGCGGCGCAGGGGAGGCGGTGGCGACGGCCCAGGCTGCGGGCGGCTCCGCCCCGGCCGGGGAGAGGGCGAAAGCTGGAGCGGCGCGCGGCCTGGTGGGTGGGGGCGGCGGCGGCGGCGGCGGCGGCGGTGCGGGTTCTGGGGGGTGGCTTCCTAGAAACCCTCACCTAATATAGTCTTGGATAGGGGCATTCCTAGAAATGCGGGGCGACGTCAGCCTTGGCCGGTGTGGGCAGAACCTGGGGTTCTCCAAACTGGGGAGACAGGCGAGGGGCGAGGGTCCCTACTTTCAATATCCCTTTTGCCCAAGGCAGAGGGAGGAAGGAAGAATACTCCAAAAGTGCTCGCTGAAGGGAGCGTGAGCTGGGGGCGCAGTGGTGCCTGAAACGGGTCGCGTTCACATAAGATCTAGACCCGCCCTCTGAGCTGTCCTCTTCTTTCAGTTGCAGCGGCGTTTCAACCCTTCCCCCAATTATCAGCACGCACCCACGTGAACCTAGGACTGGCGCCGTGCCAGGCGGGTCTCCACCTCTTTCTCCTGCCCCAGGGGACCCTGACCTACTCTGGGATGACTGCAGTCCCCAGGAAACCCCAGAACTGAAATTACAGGGACGCTGTCTGTTCCCAAGAACTCCCCAAAATACCAAAACACTTTCAAGCCAAAAAATAAAGTTGAGCTTTCTCCTCTCCAAACCAATGTCACTTTGTTGCTGCATCCATAGTCCCAGGCACTGAGGGATGTGCCGGAAATCCGGGGAGGCCGGATCGTTGAGGGTCCAGGGAGGAACGGACATCCCCACCCCATGTGGTACTTCTGATCTCAGCCTAAGTGGGAGCCCCGCCCCCATCCTGAAACCTGTACCACTCATCCCTATTCAGGTACCCCCAGCTCCACTGCAGAAGAGGCCCCTTTTGCCCAAACAGGATCCAAATAACCAAGACAGAATTTGCCGGTCTCCAACGCCCAGCCTCTCTGCGTGAAAACGTGACTGGACTGAGTCTCTCAGGATCATAAAAAATGTATTTGCTGTCCTCTGTTGGCCAACGAGTGTCACTCTCAGGAAACATTTTACCCAGCCTAGCCAGCGCTCCTGAGCTCCGGGATGCCCACGGTGTCTGTCCCCCGTGTAGGGCATGGACCAGACAGCCGGCCCCCACCACCCTGGCCTCCTGCCCCCCTGCTCCTGGGGTTCCAACGGCTTCAGCCCATGTTTAGGACTTTGATCTGATAGCCCTATGGCTCATGTCCTCATTGGGCTGTAATTGCAGGCATGTGCAGTGCAGTGCATCAGAGAGGCAAGGCAGTCTTGGAGGTCCTGGCTCACCCTGGGCTAGGGACCCTGGTACCCCAAAGGATGCCTTCTCTGGCAGCAGTTTGTTCTCAAGGAACCTGTCTCTGAGAGAGAGACCCAAGTCCATAAATGATTGTTATATTGTTATGTTGCCATCCTGGACTAAGACACAGGTTCTGAAGCCACAGTCCTGGGCCTGGCACCATGAGAAACTGCAGCTGGACTAGAGAGCCCTCTTCCCAGTGAGCAGTCCCCATGGAGGTGCTGCATCCTCACTGGCCCCGTTGTGGGATAGACTGACAGAGAGAAGCCATCTCCCAGTGTGGGAGACCCTGGGGCTGCAAGTTCCAGCTCAGCCTGGGCAACTTAGTGACAGCACTATCCTTTCTCAAAAAAAAACTTTTTAAAAGGGTAGGGATGGAACTCAGCGCAAAGCCCTTGAGTTTCAATCTTCAATACCAAACAAACAACACTTCTACAACAGGCTTATAAAAATGATGCAATAGGTTGTAAACATTTACAAAGAACAAATGTAAGCTCATACACACAGACACATATTTTGCAGTGCAGTCATCGTGCTAGGCACAGGACGGCAGATACAGGAAGGAGGACCTTGGCACAATAGCTCTCTGCCTCCCTAAGCCCCTCAGGATGCTGAGACCACCCCTTGTGGCATCTTGGGAAAATGATGTTAAGAATCTAATCTAAAAAAATTTTTTTTCTGAATACAATGTTTTGGCCAAGAGGGATGAGGCCTGGGGTCCTGCGGCAACAACAGAACGAAGAGAAAACCTGCCATTGGGTCCTTTACTCCTGCTACAGTGGTGCTTGTCATCCTTGTAGAGAAATCTGGGTCAGGAACAGCCAAGGAAGCCTACATGCTCTTCCTGAAGGTCCTTGGGTCAATGAGGTCAGGAAGTAGAGCCCCAGGCCTCAGTGGATCCCTCCTGAACCTTGAGTACTACCTTGCTGCCTTACTTTGCTTATGCAGTGCCAGGAATGGAACCCAGGGCCTTTGCACTGAGCTACCTCCCCAGCCTTTCTATGAAAATTTTAATTTTGAGACAAGGTCTCGCTAAGTCACTGAAGTCCTCAGGGTGGACTCACACTTGCAGTCCTCCTGCCTCAGCCTCTTAGAGTGCTGGGATTGCAGGCACGTGCATCAGTATACCCAACTTTTGCTTTTCTCTGTGAAATAACAAAACAGAATAATTCAGTGACCTGGATGCTTCTGTTCTGCCTGGTTGACATTTGGGACAAGTCTTTACAAAACTGAACTTTCATAGAGGGCTTCACAGTGTGTTCCGCAGGGCACACAGCAGAGAACCCAGAGTCAGCAGAGCACCTCGCCAGGTGGGAACAGTTCTTTTCCTCACTTGACAGGTGGGAAGACTGAGGTCATGTCAAGGAGGTGACCCTCAATCAGGAAATGCTAGGAAGAAGGTGGAAAGCACCCACAGCTTCCACCTTTGGGAGGGCCTTTGGGAGAAGCCCCCCTACTTCTTGTAAGCCTTCTCGCATTTAGATGGGGAGTGTCGTGGCGCATCCTGATAGCTTCTGGAGTTGGAGGAGACAGGCAGGCTTGCTCTCTGGTGAGGAAAGAGGAGACCTCTGGCCCAGTCTCCTTCTGGGCTTCCCCAGTTCTGGGCAGACTCTTCCTTTAGGGAGCCCAGAACACTGCCTGCAGCCTCCCACCTGGGCAGCAAGGCCTTGCCATTTAAGCCCAGCCATGTGTGGGCAAAAACGAGTCCCCTTTCTGCTTTCTGGCCTTTTCTCAATTACACTCAGTCCATTTATCATCCCCTGCTGCTCATCTGCGAATCCCAGTAAGGCTTAAGAAAGATTTGTTAGAAAACAGGAAAAAAGAAAGAAGCACTGGAAGAGTGAGTCATAACACTAGAATGTCAAAAGGATCCAGCAGTCCGATACCTGTGGCGTGTTTTGTGGGCTGATATGTACTAAATGCTTCAGAAATCAGCCATAGTGACTATCATTAGCAATTGAGTATGGTGCCGATGGGCATGCCTCGTACACTATGGCTGGGTTACAAGTACAAAGGCTTCTAGTGCTCTCCTTTGAAATATGGTTGAGCACGCAGCATCCGTGCCTGCAGTCTCAGTGCTCTGGGAGGCTGAGGCAAGAAGGTTACAAAGCACAGCCCAATCTGGGCAATATAGCAACACCCTGTGTATAAATAATAACTAGAACAAGAGGGGCTGAGTGTGTGCTCAGTGCAAAGGCCCTGGCTTCAATTCCCAGTAACTCCCCTCTCCCACAAAGTGGTTGGTTGTCCCTAGTATCCACCCCCCAACAACTGAAGCCAAAATGGCCTCTGATTGGGCCAACGTGGCCTGACTCATCTGTCACGCAGGGCTGCGGAACTGACGTCTCTAGAGTTTCAATAGAGTGGCCCAAGAATGCCAAGAAACTTGAAGAATACTAGGAAGTCTGGCCAGAGTGGAAATGAAAAATCTGATCAGCTTCCCTGTGGGAACTGAACCGTTTTGTGGGACCCACGTGACCTGACTGTGCCCTGGCTCTTAGACCAGTGCCAATGTAAAAATGGACGCTGCTGGATTGGGAGCTTTTTGCCCAGAGGTTGCACTTGGCAGCCCACAGATGTGTTTCCTTTGGCTCACAGAGCATCTGAAATAATAATAAATTGGATTTAGCGGCCAACATTTTTAAATCAGGAAATTTAAAAATCCAGATTTCTGGCCTTTTTTTTTTTTTTTTTTTGGTGGGACCAGGGTTCAAACTCACAAGCTTGCACTTGCCAGGCAGGCACTTGTGCCACAGATCTATCTCCCCAGGCCCTCTTTTTAAAAAAGAATCACATGACCAACCAAGAAATTTGGCAACAGAGAGGCTGCATTCCTGTTGGCAAGTGCTGATTGGAGCAGAGAAGAGAGAGAACAGACCAGAGAGGCTGCTGGCTGCTGCAGCGAGCATCCCTGGCTTCCTGGGCGTTTGCGCGATGAATGCAGGTGCATTTCTTATTCATGTCCCTGTCCGGGGACGCGATTGCCATCCATCAAGAATCGGGGGATATTTTAGAGTCTATCCAGCACATGTGTCAAAGGAAGATGTGAGCTTCTTATTTGAGTCTGTTTCAGGAATTGTTACAAGGTTTTACATATAGGGAGGCCTGGGGTTTGCTAGCAAGTCAGTTGGTTATAGTCACCTGTGTCAGAAGGGCAGGACCCAGGCAAGATGAACATAGTGTCAGGAGAAATGCTTCCCAGCTGGCCTGGTGACCTGTTGCTTCTGGGGGCTTGCCACCGTCTTCAATTTTAAGTGCTGCTGATGCCTGAAATATGCTCTGGTTTTGAAATGTAGTTCTTTTTTTGTTTGTTTGTTTCGTTTTGTTTTCAGAACTGGGGATCAAACTCAGGACCTTGCACTTGCCAGGGAGGCACTTGTGCCCCTGAGCTATCTCCCCAGTCTGAAATGTAGTTCTTAGCTCATGAACATATACAAACCATTCACTCCTTTATTAAGAGGCCTAGGAGGGGCTGGAGAGATAGCCCAGGGCTGCATGGATGGACCAGCATGGATGGACCAGAGCAGATCGAACCAGACTGGACTTCCCCTTGGAGGGACTGCTGCCTGGGAGCCAGAGCTTTCCCATGCAACCTGGCGGGGCTCAACTACCAGCTGTGTGTGAGCACCCCGTGTACCAGAGGCCACGTATCTGTTTACTCTTTACTTTTTCTCTTTGTTTTCCGTGGTTAACTTTGTAAAATCTTGCCCGAAATGTAGTCAGTCTGAAAGTCACAACACTTCTCTTTATTGATGCCATGATAATAAGAAAATTTTCTCCGTAATTTCTCTCCCTCTTTACCCCACCTGGAGGGCTTCACTATTAACAGCCTGATGCAGGTGGTGTGGTGTCCTTGACATGGAGATAGGACATTATTACATCTTAAGAAATTATAATCGATGTATACATACATGTGTGTATCTCTTGGTAAATGTATTTATTTATTTTACAAAA
>PVKN010006949.1:0-27544 GCA_004027915.1 Capromys pilorides
TTCAGGGCTCAGGATCAGCTGATGGTGAGCCTGACACACAGCCCCTGGCCATCCCCTGCTAAGCTGGGATGCAGTAGTAGCAGGCTCTTCCTCAGGCTGGAGCATACAGGGAGGTGACAGGGATCCCAGGAGTGGTCGGAGTGTGATTATTCCCATACTGTCTGATACTATTGGTGTCCAAAACACCTCCCACAAGAATTACAGCGCAGAGAGAATCTTTGCTGACTGTGGATCAATTTTATACTTAACAGGAGAATCAGGGCATTTAGTATAGCCAAATATTTTTTGTTACCGAAAAGCCCAAATTAGGTGTAGCTTCAAGGCAACTCTGATTTAAGTGCTACCAAGTGTTGCTAATGGCAGGCACTTCCACTGTGGAATATTTGAAGATGGAGCTCATTCATGAGCAACAGGCATCTGGGACAAAGCAGAAAAGTGACATAAAAGATGCTGGTGGACTGTGAGCCAGAAGAGGAGGACAGCAGATTCCTGAGAGCCAGGGAACCAAGTGTCTCCAGCAGCCTTGGCCCCACGCCAGCGCTCTGCCTGTGGTGGACAAGGGACTGTTGGGTGTCTGTTCTCAGCCCACCCCCACCTGCATGGGAGCAGCCTAGCCCTGCAGCCACCAGCCTCCATGCCACCACGCCACCACTGTGATTTGCAGGTGGCAGCATCTTCCTGTTCTATTTCTGCTGAATGCGGAGGCAGTAACAAGGCTGTGAGGACTTTGTAACCCTCTGACTTCAAATATTGGGAATTATAGGGAGCATGGAGTAATTTTTTTCTTCCTTTTTTTTTTTTTAAATTGGAAAAGACTTTTCCTTGAAGTAAACCATGTAGGCACAGGCACCAACATTCATATTCACCCATATGAAGAGCTGTATTTTCAGTGCACAAGACATTTGAGGCACATTCTATCTAGCCTAGTGTGCACACATCCTACACGCAGCTATGCCAAACACAGAAAAGGTTTGGATGGTTCAACAGAAGGCTGGCCCATTAGCTCTTCTGGAAAACTCGTGAGCTGTCTGACATGCCGTCACTTTGCTTCAGAGATCCTGGTATGTTGGGCTTCAGGCTCTCAGAGCGTGACATTTCAGATCATCTTTTTACCATTTCCCTGTTGATTTTGTAGCTGTTAGTAGTATCTTTAAAGTCCCTGATCTGCTTATAGGGGTTTCCTGTCAATTTAAAAATAACCTGGAGGCAAGTTTGAGGTCTCCTTGAAACCCTAAAATTGTGTGCAAAATTACATGTGCATGAACACATTTCTAGATCTACTTTGAAAAAAAATCCATCATCACAAAACATTGAACTGCAGAGAGGTAAAACCACATGAACATGTGGGTGGGTGATGTGCATGTGCCATCTAAGAAAAGCAGAGGATGGCAGGGCCAGCTTTGCCACTTGGTCTTCCCTTTTGCTTGAGCTGGATGTACCCAGTACTTTCTGGAGGTTCTTCTTGCTTATTTTCTTCTCACAATTATAGGCTTCTGCTGGCCTTGTGGCCACCACCTGGCTGCAAAGTTCGGCTATCTGGAGCTGTCTCGAAGACAGCAGTGGCGAGAGGGGGCTGGGAGCCAGCACAGATGCATTGCAGAAGCCTGGAAGACACCCGTCGCGCTCTTCTGGCTGCTTGGGGTGGGCGTCAGTTTCTCCAACTCGCCTACTTCCTCTGAGCAACCACAGGAAGGGAGAGCAGAGGAGACATGAGCACATTCCAGTGTAGTAGGCGGGAGCACGGCTACTGGTTCCCTGAGGTTCACACCGTCCTCTTGCTCTGTGAAGAACGGTTTGCTTCTGTAGGCGCCCAAAGGATCTTATCAGCTCCCTCTGAATGGACACTCCACAAATGCTGTCCACCCCTCATATGCAAAGCCCTTACCCCACTGAGAAGGGTGAGCCACCCAAAGGAAGCTCTTCTGCTCTCTTCCCGTAGTCCCTGCCAGTCCATGAGCAGGAGATCCTGGGCCTTGTCATCACGCCCTGGTAGCATGGAGATGCCAAGAAAGCAGGAATACGCATGGTTTAGCCATTGCTCTGTCCCAGCACAAAGAACAGTGTTCACTGGCACTAAATATTTGCTGAGAAAGCTGTTGATCTAACTTGGTAGAGATGATCAAATACATACAGAATTGAGAAGCTATAGATCAATAGCAATAGTTTCAAAAGACAAAGTGGCTTTAATTGTCCATATTCAATAGGAACCGATAGATAGGTGTGATTTGTATGGTCTTTCTCAGAAAAGCTTCTTTCTTTCTTTTTTTTAAAAAAAATCTTGATTTATTTGATGCAGGGTCTTGCTATATAGCTGACTTGTAATGATCCTCCTGTCTCAGCTTCCCCAGTGCTAGGATTATAGGCATGTGCCACCATGCTAGGTTTTAGTGGCTGGCGAGGCACCTTGGGGTTCCAGGGCTGGCACAGCATGTGGTACTAGGGATCAAACCCGGGTCCTTGCACTTGCCAGGCAGGTACTCAGACTACTGAGCCATGTTTCTTTCTCATGCCATAACAACATGAGTAAAGTTTTTAGTGTTCAGTAAAGGACATTTAACAAGCATTCATGAGTGGAGGCTCTGATTCGATGGGATTGCAAAAATAAAAACTTCAAAGTCCGCTACCTGTAGGAGAGTAAGTAGGTGAAAAGGCCCAAAGGGAAGAAGGGTGAATCCACAAAGGGCCTTGGAAGCTGTTATGGCTTGTGTGTAGATGCCCCCCAAAGCCTTATGGGGTCATAGGTGGGGCTTTTTCAGAGTTGGCTGGGTCTTCAGTGTGTGATGCTGGGATTAAGATTGTGATTATTAAGGCAGTCCATTTCTTGGTTTGGCATAGTCCTGGATAGGACTAAGGGTGTCCTACCGTGAGTGTGAGAGTCCCACCCTGGATAAGCTATAAGGGACAGAAAGAGGGTCATGGGTTGTCCCTTGCTTGCTGCCTCCTGCCTGCTCTGCATTGCAATGGACAGTTTATCCTTTGTCCCTTGGAGCCAGCCAACTATGGAATAAAATCTCTATGAACTTGACCAAATGAACCGTTCCTCCTTTAGCTTTGAGTGTTGGGTATTTTGTCTCAGAAATGAGAAAAGTAACCAAGACAGAGGCCATGTGGAGATGAGGAGGAGGTGGCCCCAATTTCCTCTGCACTGATCAGTCCACAACAACGGGATGGTTTTGGTTCTAATTGTGTGTCAACAAGGGAGACAAACAGGCTGATGACAGCAGCCACCCCCAGAAGGGGCCTCAGGTCCATTCCACGCACGAGTGCTTGGCTGTGGAAACTGAACAGATGGCCTGTGGGGGACATGGGGCCAGTGTGGTAGTCTGCATAAGTGTCAAGCAGAGGATGGATGATGACCCCTATCTGCTTGTAAGTTCTGTGTAGCCTGAGAGCTGGGCCAAGTACTCATGAGTAAGCTCTGGGGAGACCAGTTAGGCTGTGTATAGGGGAACAGGTATCAGAGAGATGCCTGCAGACTCAGTAGGCTAAAGCAGGGGGATGGACCTTACCCTTGGAGACACTCAACAGTAGAGAGGATGGAAAGGGCAGAAGTCACTGCTCACTTGGGTCATCAAGCTGGAGTTAATCTGCTAGGCAGAGGCGGGCCTTTGATGGATGGCGTGCTCACACTAATTCTATCCTCCTACCTGTCTGAACAGGTCCTGTGTGCTCCCAACAGAAGTTGGAGTATAGCACATAATGGAACTGGCACATACACGGTGAGGGTTAAGGGGAACTGTCAACTTGATTGGGTTGGGAGTCATCCTGGGCATCAGTAAAGCACACCTCTGGGTGGATCACGGCGACATTACAGACAAGGGCACTCGATCTGGTCTCTTGCTTTCTTCCCAGCCACCACAAAGAAATCAATTTTGCTTTGTCAAGTCCTCCCTACATGACATTTCTACCTCAGAGCCAGTCAACCATGGACTGAAACCGCTGCAACGACAATGCAAATGAAACCTTTCTTTCTGTAAGGGGTGGAGATCAGGTAATTTGTCCCTGCAATGGAAACGCTGAGCAATATACGTTCTGTTTCAAACACAGCTCCAACAGCCAGGCCTCATTTGCACAGCACGTCAGAAAGCGGGCAGCTGAGCTCTGCCTTTAGCTGTTGTGCCAGGGCAGCTGTGGGGAAGGAAGGGATGTGCTCAGCAGATGTCACTCGAGCCAGCACCCAGGTAATCCCCTCCGTTTACAAATGTGGAGGCAGACAAAGGGCACCATGACGCGTAACCCACCTGTTTATCTGCTGCCTTGGGAATCTTACTAGAGTCTGTTAGCTTTTCAGGGAAACTGAGCTTTTGGCACAAAGGATAAGCAGCAGTCAGGGCTGCTCCTTAAGCCCAGCATTCTCTGAGATGCTCTTTCTGCAGACTGAACAGGGTCAGAGAGCAGCAAAGCCACTGTAGATTCTGTGTCTCGGCTGTTAAAACTCAGGCCACAGGGCTTTGAAAACGTTTGCATTTTATCCTTTTAATGTGGGGATTACCATGTCTGTCAGGCTGTTACAATGCATCCCTTTTTAAAGAGGTAAGAATTTAGTTTGTCACATGAAGGGCACCAAGAAAGGTGACTGCTGATTTTAGTTCTTTTTCTTTTTTTTCTGTATTTAGGACAGGATATACAGGGTTTCACTACGTAGATCAGGCTCTTAGTGATTCTCTTGTTTTCAGCCTTCCAAAGTGCAGGGATTACAGGCAAGCACCACCACGCCCAGTCTCAATTGCCATCTCAGCATACCCTGTAGGCGGGGCCGGCACGGCACCCTGGGGATCAATCCCAGGCCACTGTGGGCTCTGCCTAAGCAGGTGCTTTAGTCCACTGAGCTATCAGGCTGGCCCTCACTACTGATGTTAAAAATATCTTACTCAAAAGTAATTATTTCCTGAACAGATCCTTAACATTGTTGATGGAGAAGTTTCAAAATGAGGCGAAATTTAACAATTTATCATAAACTTCACCAGCAGTAACCATAATGCATAGCAATAATAGCAGAAATGGTTACAGCTGATGACTAGCTTCTCTTCTGCTTAAGTCCCTACTTTAGCTCCTAAACACCCAGCTCCCATTTCCTAGCTGGGTATCCAGACACCAATAGGAACGAGGTGACATCACCAGGTGGCCCAGTCTCTCAACAGCACAGAACACTTCCACAAAGCCAGTTCTCTTGGAGTCAACAAATCAACCAGGTCTAGCTGGGTATGGTGGTCCATGCTTATAATCCCAGCACATGAGAGCTTGAGGCAGGACAATTGGCATGAGTTTGAGGCCAGCCTTGGCTACATGGTGAGTTCAAAATCAGCCTGAACTATACAGACAGACCCTGTCAAAAGGAAGGAAGGAAGGAAGGAAGGAAGGAAGGAAGGAAGGAAGGAAGGAGAAAGACAGAAAGAAAGAAAGAAAGAAAGAAAGAAAGAAAGAAAGAAAGAAAGAAAAAGAAAGCAAGCAAGCAAGCAAGCAAGCAAGCAAGCAAAACTCCCACTAAACCACAAGGTTTACTGAGCTCCTGCCATGTGCTCAGGTCTGGGAAGCTCCAGCCTGTGTCCTCAAGGACTTTAGCCTTAGTTGAGGAGAACTTGTCAGCAAACACATGTTAGGTAGTGAGCAGTCTGGGGTTTCATTGCTGGGATGCCAGCAGAGATGGAGGAAGGGCCTGGAGTCACATGTGGGATGTCAGAAGGGTCCCATGGTCCCATGACTGGCTATGTGGACACACACCGCCATGGGTAGAGGCAGGACACAAAGGTAACAACACCACCCAGGCAGCCAGGACTGGACTGGAAGCCAGTCTCCACTTATCTGGGTTCTCTGCAGCAGTGTGGACAGTCCCCAGCCCTAGCCAGTACCCCACCTGCAGCACTGCATAAAGCTGCCCAGAAGCATGCAGCGGTAAGTCTGGAGGCCTGGGAAGAGAGCAGCCCAGAAGTAAGACTCAACCAGGAGGTGTCAGCTAAGGGAAAGACACCCAGGCTCTTTGTGCTCTGGCATGACAATGCTGAAACATGCCATACCTGGTTCCAGGGCCCCAGGGCTATGCCTCAGTTAGCTACACACAGGTAACCAGCCCAGTAGTGTACTCCGGTTTTTCCTCTGCAATGTCTTCTTTTTGTGATTCCTTCACTCCATCTCCCAGGCACACCAGCTATTCTCACATCTGTTCCGGGGAGTCTTTGAGAAATGCGCTAAGGCAAAGGTGCTAAATTTTTCTGAGTTACGGGCTCTGTGACCCCAGGGGAGGGGAGTCTGCAGGCAGAAGCTCTCCTTTCCGGAAGGCTTTCTCCTGGGTCAGGAGCCTCCTCACCCTGCTGCACAGCAGAGCAGATACCAGTGATGACAGCTGCGGGGGAGGGAGTGGGCAGCTAAACTAAGAAGCTGTTCTCAGACCTTAGCTGATTGTGGATTCACAATCAGCTACACCATTTCCTAAAAGAGAAAGCTGGGGATTCTCTCTCACACATTGCCAGACTAGTCAAAGGCAGAGGCAGGACTGGAATTCAGGCCTGAAAAATCAGAGAATCTGTGTTCTTTGGGACCTGCTGGAAGTAGAGAAGAGAAAACCATACACTAGTAATTGCCTGAAAATTGTCCCTTAATTTACACAGTTGGGAGGAAGTCCTTGGAGTCACCCCCTCAGTTACCTGGGAAGCAGAGCAAACTCCACAGTAACTAAGCACTGATTACAGAAGCTATATACCCTAAGGAGTCAGCAGTAGGAATGACAGCACCTAGCCTTGGGGCCTAGGAGTAGGGAAGGACTAGGAAAAGAGAGCTCTCCCTACTCCCCTCCCCTGCACTGCCCCATCCAACTCATCTGCGGCGCAGTTTGTTTTGCACACAACAGGGATTCCACTTTGGGCTCATTTGCTCAGCTTGAGAGCTTAATTTGCCATGGTGAACTTTACCGAAGTGATGGAAGAGCAGAGGTGGTCAGAGGGTGTCAGCCTGGGTCTAGCCAGAAGCATGGTTGGTATTCAGGGTGACAGGAGAATGTGACATGGGCACCAGCAGGTAGGAGAGGAGGTCAGGGCAGTGCTCCCACTTGCCCTGCCCATTCCTGACTGACTCTTATTAAATCACCCATGACTCATTACCTGGGTTCCTGGTTTCAGGGATGCCACAAGGTCTTTGATCATTTTGGCTTCAGAGACTGTGATGCCTCCCACCACGAAGAGCAGCAGGAGTGGGTGGTCACTGGGATGAGGCCGGCTGACCTGTAAAACAGAAGACCAGCATCAGATGGAGCCCCAGAGCTGCCACCACAGTCATATAGGTGGGAGAAAGAACCTTCATGAAGACTGATTTACTGATCAGAAGTGACTGGGCTTAGTGACCTCACTGACCAGGGTGAGGTACGACATGGCACTTGATAACAGCCTTTACATAAAGAGGTACCAAAAGAAAAGCTCAAGAGCCAGGGCATAAGAGAAGCATGAGGGACCATTTATTCCTCAGCATGACACATAGCTATGTTCATCTGCACAATGTCTTACAGATATTATTTTTGTTTGTGTGTTTGTTTCTGTGTTGGGTCTCTCTTCTCTTCACTTGACTAGAAACTCAATCAGAGCAGGCCTCACAGCCACCTGGCTCTCTGTTGAACTCTCAGCTCATTGAGTGCAGTTTTGGGCACAGACCAGGTGCTACATAGATGTCCCTGGACAGAGCACTTGGCAGGTGGCAGTGGAGGGGTGCACCAAGACGAAGGGGGCCAGAGCCCTTTCTCTAGGAGATCTTCATCTAGGATGGACTCAGAGCTAAGGTTATTTGAGGGATTCTTTGGAAAGCTCAGGGAATCAGGCCTGCCTTCTAACGATCTTTACTGTTTTCTGTGAGCAGCTTAGGAAACAGAAGGAAGGGAGGGGAAGGGGGAATGTACAGATCTTCAGAAACTGTGGGAAAAGTTGTCAGAGAGACAATTCCATATCCCCTCCCAACAGCCCATTCTTTCCTTTGCCTTGACTGCATCTGCAGACCACTTCTTTTAATCCACATGCTGAGCATCAACAGCAACCCTGCTGTGGTCCGACCTGGAACTGCTCTCCCTGAGGTCACTGATGGCATTATAGCATAGAGTCAACGGACATCTGTCTTCACCTAACAAACATTACTGGGGCATTTATCACAGTTGATGACACCCTTACTGACCACCATGATAATACTCTTTTGGTTATTCTTTCCACCTTTCTAACTTTGTTTCATTTCTGATTTCTCTGGAGGTTTTCCCCTTTTAGTCTGTCTCTTTAAATGTTAATGTTGCTTACAGCTCCATGCTCGATCTTTTCACTTAATATAACATCCCTGAAGGACTCATTTTCTTATCTGCTTCAGCCATCTTTTATATACTTCCTACATTTATGTCTTCAGGTCAAACATCTTATGGGACTCACTAGAAATTACTACTTCAGTCTCTCAAATCTACTTTTCTTTGAAATTTCTAACACCATCACCTTTGCAGTCACCTGAGCCACACAAACCAGAATCATCTTAGACTTTGACATCTATTACATCTCCTGGATCAAGCCCATTGTGCCCCGCAAAGTCACTGAAAATTGCTAACTCTCACTGCTGCTAAGTCCTAGATTCCTGCCCCAGCCTCCTATCACCCCTGCTATACAGTCTCCTCATCTCTGCCTAGTAAAATTTTCAACATACAAATAGAAATGACTATAGTGAGAGTGCCAACTATTTTTGTGCATTACTTTTCTGAAGTCTCAAAATATCCTTGGAAAGCAAACACAACCATTAGTACATTTTTCAGATGAAAATAGTGAATCAACTGCTGTAAATGTAGAGCCAGGCTCATCGCTCTAAGCACAGCTCTCCACATGCTCAGATACTCTGTACTAGTTTTCCTTGCTCTAAGGAGAAAGTTCAAACTGCTTCTTTCAGGATCCTAAGCATGTGTCCCATGGATTGGACTCAACCTCCATGTCACCTACTTCACACACATGCAGCCACTGGTGGAGCCATTTACTCATACTGACTAGTGCCAGAAAGTGTGGTTACTTATGTCATCTACATTTTGTTGGACGTATGTCATTTTATTGAAGACAGGTACTAGAAAGTGCATTTATCACAAAGGTATAGATCAATTTATTTTTATAAGGTAAACAAACTCTGGGACCAGCACCCTGAGAGCCTCTCAGGCATGTCTTGTCTTTATTTCCCCAAGGATAAGCACCGGTCTAACACTCAATAAGGTTACTCTGATTTTCTTTGCTCACTTACACACCAGGGAGGTTTTCCTTCTTAATAGCAAGGAGCTGCAATCCACATACACAATTCATATTACACCAGTGGGCTCTGGCCTCTGTATCTCCCCATGGCATTCCATTAATTAAGTAGTGGAGGGTCCCTGTGTCATATTGCCTTACATATCATTAATGGGTTTCTCTGTGTGCAATGACACTGCCTTCTCTTCTGTTAATCTCTCTTAAAAGCATCCCTTCCTCTGAGAAATTCTCCCTCATCATCCCTTGATTCCTGTCCATGACTGGTGTCACAAACTCCCCTTGGGATCTTGGCCTTGGCAAACCTGTATGCTGTTGGACATAACTGTTTATTCCTTTAGACTCTGAGATCCTGGAGGCTAGGAGCAGAGCACATTTTCCTTATATTTTCAACACTAAGCATGTAAACTAGCACATGGTAAGTGTTCAGTGTGTGCTATGTGAATTAAGTAGATAAATCAATGAATGAGATACACAGGTAAACAAGAGATATCCTTCTATTTTTGAAAGACCTTTTAGAGGGTCTGTTTCATGCATAGTTCTTCTGGCAGTACAACTAACCCCAAGATTCCTCCCAGCCACATAAACAACTGTTGTTTCTCACTTAATCCTGGGACAGAAATACAACTGTCTCCAGGCTTCAGCATGGTACAATATGTTCCCTCAAACATATGTTTTCCATAAGACAGTCTGGAATCTAAAGCACATAACTAGAATGTACTTGGAAGGTGGATTGGAAAATGAAAAAACAAATGAATAGTAACAACAAAGAACTATTTCCTGGGGCTAAGGAGTGAGAGAATGTTGGTTGGGTACAAGAGGTCCTATGAATGCATGTGAGTGTTTGCTATTTTGGTTTCAGTTTAGATTTACATTTTGATGCCAGGCTTTCCTTCAGAGTGCATCAGGTCAGCAGGCTATAAGGAAGTAAAACCCTTTTCATCTGAATAATGTTTTCTGCATAAACAGTCAAGCATGGCTGAGTCCTGTATGCACGTTAGTTCATGGTGTGATGCACTTTGAAGATCAAGGATTTAAGCATTATTTTTGCCAATGGAAATTCACAGATGAGTAAAATCAGTCATTGATCTTCCTTTCATATCTCCAAATCTTCACTGCCTTTGACTTTAAGACATCAGTTCTGGTCAGAGGAGATGGGTCAGAGGAAAATGTGCTCTGCTCCTAGCCTCCAAGATGTCACACTCTGAAGGAAGAAACAATTATGTCCAACAGCATATAGGTTTTCCAAGGCCAAGATCCCAAGGGGAGTTTGTAACACCAGTCATGGGCAGGAATCAAGGGATGATGGGATACCAGGAGATGCATCCTGGTCTTTGCAGCAGAGGCTGCCAGCCTTCTCTGTAAGTATGGACATTGGGAGAGTGCTTTAATGTCCTGATAGGCTGCCAGGGCCAAGGGTTGTTAAGGGAAGGGTTGCTAGAAGCTTTCCAGGAGTTCTAGGAATCCTGTTACCCATTTGTCCCTACATGTGCTCCTTCGCTCAGTTTCTCTCCATCTGTGAGTCACTTGTCCCTTGAGCAGGCAAGGTCAGGTCCTTTACTATCCAGCAAGGAGCAACGCTTTGTGCAAAGTACAAACAGGACAGTGGGCCTTAAAGGGCACTAAGCTGTGGACAGATTATGCTGACTTAGTAATGGTCCTTGGTAATGGCTTTTATACCAGCGAGAGTAACACCACCCCTGCCACCGAACCCTTCATGTTTAGTGCCATATTTTTTATTCATTTATTCATCTACTCATCAAATAGTTATGGGGGGCCAGATGCCATAAGAGGTAACAGGTTCACTAACAAGAAATAAACCTCTACTATCACAGAGTTTATAGTATAGCGGATAGAGAATGAAAATAAGTACACTGATAATTGCAGAAGGTGATAAGTGCTATGGAGGGAAATCAGGCAGAGGAAGGGAAGCATTATTCTAGGTAATCCTTAGAATCTCTGCAGAAGTGGGAAGGACTAATTCACACATAAAGGCACTCAAGCATGCAGGGTAAAGTAACTTAGTTCACGGTCACCATCTCAGTGGCTGTAGGATCAAGACTGGAATCCAAGTCTATCTCACTGCTGAGTAGTGAAAATTCTACCTTACAATCTGTACACTGCCATTAGAAGAAAATTCTTCAAACTAAAAGCATTTTTACTAGCCTCGATCTCTTAAAACTCTTATTACTTTTAGTGTTTAGGAACTCCAGCTAATCACCAAGTGGCTGTGGGACTTCCTCATGTAGTCACATTGCCCAAAGCTTCCATGCTGCCATCACTGTTGGTTTGCTGAGTTGGGCCTCTTGCGGCACCCGATGGCTTCCTCTTTCCTAAAACTTCTCCATGCCCACCCTTCATTTTCAACGTCCTCCTAGTCTCTGTCCATTCTTTCTGGGCTCTCTGCAGACAATTCTCTCACTTCTCCTTCTCTGTTGGCTGCTTGTTCCTGCATGGTCCCCTCCTGGCACATCCCTGGGCAGCTCTATCCCTGCCCACAGTTACGCACCTCACTCAGGCCGATGGCTCCAGCTTGCTTCTCTTGGCCCAGGTGGTGATGAACTACACAGTTGCCCCACAGCCTCTCAAACTCCACAAGCCAACAATACAAGCTACCTTCTTCTCTACTGCTGCTTCCTGATCAGAGATAGTGACTGGCAGCAACAGGGTCACAGTCTACCCAAACCAATGGTCCTGGATAACTTCTGCTCACTTACCATACCATCCAGTTGAGACCCAGTCCTGTGAATCCACCACAGCTAAATCCCACATTCTTTCTCTCAGCCCTACCTGAGCTCAGACTCACCTCTCCCTACCATTCATTTCTCCCTTTCTCAATGCTGCCAGAGTGATCTTTATAAGTTGTAAATTTGTCACAGAATTTCTGAAAATTATTTGATAGTATCTCATTATTCTTAGTCAAATTTCAAATTGCCAGCCCCTATGGACCTAGCTTTCGCTCATCTTTGTCTTCACATCCTTTACCTCCCCACACTGCCTTGGTCATTGGGAGCTACCAGAAATTCCTCCATGTCATCTTTTTGTTATGACTCCCTATGGTCTGACAAAGTTGAAGCCCTGGAAAGCTTCTCAGGTTCTCTGACAGAGCTCCTCTGTGCTTTTATACCTCAATTCTCTCTTCCTTGTGATCTTTGATTTTGTTGTCCATTTCCACAACAAATTGTAAGCTATGTGATATAAACTACACTGTGGCAAGAATGGTGTCTACTTAATTCCTATTTCTTTCTTCCCTAAACAGTGACCAGCAGATGCTTTCGTAATTATTCACTGTCAGGCAAAGTATAGAGACTGCCAAAGTCAAGCTTTTGCTTTTGCTGAATTTGTTCCAAAATCCAGCTCACTAGGAGTTATGTAGCATATTTAATGTCAGACACAAATCAAATCCTTCCTCATAGTGTATAGCACAATTAAGAATAAAATATAAACAATGAGTATAAACAGTGTTACAAAGAAGAACTCGAGGACTTGTACTCATTTAATCAACAAGCTTGAAAGTTGCGATGTTTTCCTCTTGTCAGAAATGCCATGAAGTATAATGGCCCTATGCCAATTGTTTCTCTGACTCATTTGTCTTGTGTGAATAATAAGGGGCTGATTAGATGACTTCCAGCCCTCAGAGTTAAAGGGGCTGACATGTGACTTCACCCAAAGCCTAGCATTTTCATCCTTTGCCCAAAAGTATCCTTTATCTCTGCTGTAGAACTGTGTAGGTGCCTGTCCAGCCACAAGTCAACACTCTTCCTTGTCCACATGGACATGTGGGTCCCAAGCAGCCCTGTAGACAGCGTGATCCTGCTGCTCGGTCATGGCTGGTTGGACAGAGATTTGAGCCAGAATGGACCAAAGACAGCCTTTTCCTAGGGAATCAAGACTTGGTCAGATAAGGCTCAGGCAAAGCTGCTTTTTTAAAGAGGAACCAAAGCTGTGACATGGCTCCTCAGGCATGCTTTCAGCTAATATTTATTTAGCACCTACAGTATTTGGGCACTGTGTAGTGTCTTTTCTGGGACAAGGGGAGACTTGTAGATTGTCTGCATTCCTGAGTTCAGTCCTTCCTGATGCCCCTTGTACCACTGTCCGTGGGTTCTGAGACACTCTCAGTCCTCATAGTACACTGTCCTTTTTAAAGTTACTGCAATTTGCTGGCATGCTAATTGTAACTGAAAGAACTCTATCAGGTACTGCCTCACCCTCACAAGCCTTTGGGGTCCCATCCCAGTGTGCTTCTGTCTCTCCCAGTGGGTATTTCTCTGTTGCTCCTGAGGCACTGGAGCTATCATATCAGCTCAGATTCTGGGGAGGGATTAACAGGGGAGCTTCTTTTTTTTCCCATAAACTCTTTCTTTTTCCCAATTAATTATGGAAACAGGAAACAGGGGCTGGGGAGATAGCTCCCGTGGCACAAGTGCCTGTCCAGCAAATGCAAGATTGTGAGTTCGAACCCTGATTCCAAAAAAAAAATTATGGAAACATATGAAATGGCATAACAACAGCAAAAACTTCCTTAAAAACATATAGAAAAGGAGATAAAAGGGATGCATGCTGTTTTAGATAAAATTCAGCCTTCTCATGCTGATTCTGGCAGAGAAAACATCTTGACAAATCATGTTCTTCAGTCAAAACAAGCTGCGGTCCAAACAAACGGAGTAGATATAAAATATATTACTTTCAGGAGACTGAAATGCAAACCATGAATGCCAAAAACACACTTTAAAAGTGCTGCCTATTAGACATGCTAGCTTTAAAATTAAATTAATGTTCCAGTGAGAGGGGTAAGGTCTGTTTTGATTTATTTATTAGATCATTATCAAGCGTTTCTCCAAGAAGATCAAGGTATTCTGTGCAGAAGGACTTTGGAAAGAGAGCAGGCTGGTTATAGAATTCAAGCTCTCCTGGCTGGACAGAATCACCCCAGCGGGCTTTGATGGCTACACTTTGAGACTGAGAGCTGTAGGTGGCAAGCCCCAAGTCTATGCTCTGGCTGAGAAGGCACCCGGATGACTTGAATACTTTCTCAGAACTGCAGGGAGACCGATCCACTGGGCACCTCTGCTTTTCTCCCCATGAGACAAATGTCTCATGTACAGGGAGACTGAGTTTGTAAGCAAACTCAGGAAACTCAGGAGAAAAAAGCTCCACAGCTCAGTTTCTTAGCAGGAAGTTCTCTCTCTTGTTCTCTGTCTCTGTCCGTTTGTTTGTCTGTCTGTCTGTCCGTTCGTCCGTTTCTCCCAGTCTCTTCCTCTGTCTTTCTGTCTCTGTCTCATCCTCTGTCTCTGTCTCATTCCCTCTATCTTTGTCTCATTCTCTCTGTCTCTCTGTCTGTGTGTCTCTGCTTCTGTCCCTCTGTTTCTTTCAAGACTACATTATTAAGAAACATTATGGACAAATAATAAACAGGTCTTTCATTAGCAAAGTTTTTGTGCGCTCTCATATTTTAAAACCAGGCCAGAGAATGGAAGTTTTTGATGTCTTCTAAATCAGAGGGAAAACCCCTAGGGTCCACCAAATGCTGTCCTTGCTGGGCAGAAGAAGCAAATAAATTTGTATTTAGGTTGAGTGTAGATTATGTTTTCTATACATGACCATGACTATATTTTATGCTTTGTTTTCTAAAATTATTTTTCATTAGTGTATGTTTTATTGGTATAATTACATTCACCTTGGGGAATTGGAATGTAGACATCTCAATCCTTTTACCCTCCTTCCTTAGCCTCTCATCTCCTTTCCTCTCTCTTTCCTCAGATTCTGTTGGTCTGTTTTCAAGAAGAAGAGTAAATGTCCCCTTCCCTTGAAACTGAGTGGGCATATGTGACTTCCTCAGCATTCAGAGTGCTGTGCCAGTGGTACCATGTGACTTTTGAGGGTAGGTCATAAAATTCAATCTCCTTTCACCTGGCTGTTGGGATGCTTGCCACTGGAACATGAACTGCTATGCTGGGAGGAAGTCTGTGAGAGTCCTACAAGGAAGAAACTGAGGGCCATCGTCCAGAAGACTGGTGGAGCTACTATAGGTACTCCGCATCAACTTAATGACCACAAGAATGACTCACCTTCACAGGGAGAAGAATCCTGCCCTACTGAGCTAGCTTGGTCCCAAGGGCAGATTCATGAGCAAATCATACTGGGGATCGACCTTAGGACCTTGCACTTGCCAGGAGGTGCTTCTGCAATTGAACTATCTCCCTAGCCCTTAAGCCAATATTTTGAGACAATTTTTGCTGCAATAGATAATCACAAATGAGAAGGCAATATTTCTTTGGATACCCTGCAGGAAACCACTGCAGACAAAGTGGTCCATAAAGGATGGAAATGCAAATGGAGTTGTGACTCTCTTCCTTGCTCAGAGGCTTGTTGGATACAGAGTTTTAGACACAATATATTTTTTTCTTAGCTATTGCTATCTACAGAAGTATGTGTGATAAGACTGAGCTCTGCGAGCCATCTCTAGCATCCAGGAGGGAGGTCCCTAGTCCCTACAGTGCAGAGGCTGCCTCAGGTGCATTGACAAACCAGGAGAGCTGCTGCTTTCTCCCAGTGCATGGGGACCGCTCTGCTGAAGTGCCCTGGGGAGCCAGGGGCTTGCATCACTTTGGGTGCTGCCTCTGTGCTCTGGCTGGCCCAGGTCAGTGAATACTGGCCTTTATGTCTTGATCCACCTGGCCATGGTACATGTATAGCACATCACTGTTCCCTACAGTCTGTCCCAGGAGCAATGGTCTATCCCTCTCAACCCCTAAGTGAGGAGATCAACAAGTTAGATTCTCAGTGGACAGAAAAGCAGATTCTGGAAAACCACATCACAGTCTTATGAACATGGGTTCCTACATATACAACAAAAGAAGAACACTCACTCTGTGTCTCTCTGGTAAGAGCAAATCGTTACTGAACTTGGTGATGCTGTGACTTCTTGTGGGTGGTGGTGTATTGTTTTTGGTTTCATTCACTTGCTTATCCAACAGTTATGCTGTGTGCACTGCCTGAGTGCTGGCTGTGTACAGGCATATGAAGACATTAGTGTTTATATCTCAAGGGCTCACAGGTGTGACTTTTGGGAAGTGATTGATTTTTTCATGGAGTGTGAAACTCTCAGTAGATCAGTCCATAGATGAGTTTATAGCTAAATGTGATGGTAGGAGGAGGCTGGTCACTGGGGCACGGCCTGGAAGGTTTGACACCCTCCCTCTCCCCAGGCTTGAGGTCTCTCTGCTTCCTGCCACCCTGCTGTGAGCCCCTTCTCCTCTGCCATGCTACCCTGCCTTGGAGTCAGCTGACTATGGGCTGAAACCTCTACAAACTATGAGCTGAAACAAGCCTTTTTTCCAGTACATTGTGAGCTCCAAGTATTGTCTTTTGGCAGTGAGCAAGTAACTGAGACAAGTGATATTTGAGGTGGCTCTGTTCTCAAAAGTCAGTCTGGCAGGGATCATAAACTCATAAAAAGAACAGCAAAAACTTGCATACTACTTTTATATGCTAGACACTGGTTTGACTGCTTTATCTTTACTCATTCATTTAATTTTTTTTTAACAGCAATGGTCACATAGGTAATGAGTATGTGTGGGAGGCTTGGGTTCTAATGCAGACAGTCTGAGTCCACATGTGATGTGTTTCGGTCTATTGCCTCTGCTGTGAAAAGGTAGTAGAAAGAAGTTAGTGCAGCAGGTATGAAATGGGTAAAGGGAGGAATGTATAAAAGAGGCAGCCATCTATCATCCATAGAACCAAACAAACAAAGATGTCAAGCAGAAAAGATAACCTTTCCTCCGTCCTGGTATAACTCATTTTCTATCTGATCACTCTGTTAGGGTGCTTCTTCTCTCAACTCATTTATTTCTTAAGTCTATAAAATTAGGCACTTCGCTTGGTTTTTGTTCTCTTGAGCCACTAAGAGGTTGGAAGAAACAGGTTTCTGCGTTGCTAATGTTGAGGGAGATCAGATCTTCGACTTTCTTTGACACAGTGGAGACAGGTTTGTGCCTGTGCTGTGTACATCAGTGCATGAGGGTGGGTGGAGCAAGGTGGGTGGCTGCTGCTAACCAAGTACCAGCTTCACCTGGATTAGCAGCAGAGCCTCCTCCACGGGTCACTGGAGTTGACTGATAGGGCTGCTACTTTTCTATCACTATTTTTTAAATGTTATGGCCAGCTCAGTCTGCCCTGGCGGTGGGGCTGGCGCAGCATGTGGTGCCAGGGATCAAACTACTGTGCCTGCCTAAGCTTGCCTAACAGGTATTTTAGACCGCTGAGCTATCTCACCAGCCCACACTTTCTTTTTAACTGTTGAAACTTGTCTTCAGGCTTCAGGGCCATACGGTACCCCACCCGATCTTAGGTTTTGCTTTTCATGGTTCCAGTTACCTATAATTATTGTAATCTGAAAATATGAAATGGAAAATTCCAGAAACAAATAAGTTGTAAGTTTTACATTATAGGCAATTCTGTATAGTTTGATGAAATCTGATACTGTCCTGCTCTGTTCTGTCCAGGTGCAAAATAGCCTTTTGTCCGACATATGCACACTGGAGATGCTGCCCATCTGTTTGCCACTTAGTAGCCATCTGGGCTGTCAGGCCAACTGGGGCAGTATCACGGGACTTGTGTTCAAATATTCTTTGTTTTATTTAATAGGAGCCCTGAAGCACAACAGTATTTATGCTGGCAATTTAGATATGCTAAAGAGAAGTTACTTAAGTTAACACATGAAATTTCTGGACTTAATAAGAAAATCATATACTAAAGTTGCTAAGATGCATGGTAAGAATGAATCTGTGAAATTAGAAAGAAAGAGAAAGAATGTGGTTTTACTGTCAGACTATAAACTGCAAAATTTATGAATGACCACAGTATGTGAAATGTGCTTAGATAAGATAAAAATGTGTTAAATTGGTTTGTGTGCACATAAAAAATAACACATGAAGTATTTGGTGCTATTGGTGGATTCAGGCATTCACCAGGGATCCTGGGATACAGCCCCTGTGGATAGGAGGGACGGCTAGAGTTGGACAGACTTAAAGCTGTGCTGTTTTCTGAATAAACACTGTGATAAGTCAAGGTGACTAACCTTGACTACTCTTCCACCTTCAGTCAGTGTCTCCTGTATGTAAGGCCCTAAAAGGTGCCAAGTGGCTGAGGGTGCAGACAAGAACAAGATTTATATCAGCCTCCCATTCCTGGGGCCAGGGCGATAGCTCAGTGGCATAAGCACCTGCCTGGCAAGTGCAATGTCTCCAGCGCAGGAAAAAAAAAAAGAAAGAAAAAAAGAAAGAAAAGGAAAAAAAATTCCATTCTCACAGTCATGGCTTTCCCATTTAAGTCTGACCAATGGTACAAAAATATTTTAGTCATATATGTGACTAGACTGTTCTACTTTACTCCATTAGATGTGATGAACTCTGATTTAGCCTATCCCATTCCATTCCATTAAACATCATAACTAATCAAGAACAATAATGAGATAACATATTTACTATTAGAAGTCTAAGATTTTAAAGGGAGAAAAAAATCTAGAGCTGCTAAGGATACAAGAAAATGGTTCTCTCAAATCTGGTAAGAGTAGAGGTTACAGAAATTTTCAGAAAATTATCAGACACTAGGGCTGGCGAGATAGCTCAGTGGTCTAAAGCTTAGGCAAGCTAGGCAACTGCAGAGACCATGGTTTGATCCCTGGCACCACATGCTGTGCCAGCCCCACCCCCAGGGTAGGCTGAGCAAGCCATAACATAAATAAAGTTTAAAAACAAAAAGGCAAAAAAAGAAAATTATCAGACACTAGTAACATTAAAATAATAATAGTAATAACAATTATTATTATTATTATTGGTATTATGGCTGGCTCAGCCTGCCCTGGGGGTGGGGCTGGCACAGCATATGGTACCAGGGATCGAACCGCGGTCCCTGAGGTTGCCTAAGTTTTCCTAAGCAGGCGCTTTAGACCACTGAACCATCTTGCTGGCCCAGTAACATTAAAATTAAACACAATTTATGAATCAATGATTCAATGGTTTTTAGAAGCTATTTTATAAAATAAAAAATGCTACATAAAGATACATGTGTAGAGATAATGATACTTTTGTTCATAATGACAAAAAAAAAAAATGGAAATGGCTTGATTGCTGTATGTGGGGACAGTCCTCCCTCTGTGCCCCCTCCAGCACAGTGGAACAGTTGTGTGCATCCAATTATAGAAAAGGTACCATCTTCATATTAAAATATAGATCTTTTTCTGACTCAGAAGAAAAATTTCTACAATAATGTGTGTAGCATGATCCTACTGTTAGCATTAATAAAGTTAAATTCCATGTATATTTCTATTTATGTGTATGTATGCATACAATTGTGTAGACAGAATAGTTATTTTCCTTGTTGGAAGATATATGAGCTTATATAGGTGCAACATAATTTAGAAGATATTTCTTTACATATTTTATCTCATTTGTCTTAATAAAATATCATGCACTATTTTTATAATGTAAATATATAGAGGGAAATAAGAGAATAATAAAAATTTAAAAACTCTGATCAAAACCATTGGGTTGGTATCTTGATTCACTAATGTGTAATAGATCAGCTTGTACAATTAGAAAAAATACTAGTTTGAAGAAAACCACTAGTCTGGAGAAAGATGACTAGTATGTGTAATTACAGTATAGCATATAAGCGTGCCACAGGGGTGTACACAAAAGGTATAAATCCCTGAACCACACACACAGGCCGGTCCTGTACTCTTTCTATTCCTTGCTTGAAGGGAACATATAGTGTATCCTGTGGGAATAACTGCAGGCTCTTTCCAACTCGTCTCTTACTGACTTCTCAGTCTACCCTTGTCTTCTGACAGCATATAGATATGGCCTCTGGGTGATCCAAATCAGCATCCATGAAATCACTTCTGAGGAAAGACAGAGCAGGGACAGACTAGCAGCTCAGCTCCCTTACAGCTGAAGTTGAAGTCCTATAATTCTTGCTTTGATATGCCAGTATCCTCCACATAGAAAGAATGGAACCTGGACAACTCTATTTCATCATGCTCTGCATCTCTGTGTCCTCTGGCTCAGCGCTGGTGAGTCTTGAGTGAGAAGGTAAGGAATAGATTCTGGAGGCAGAGAGCAGGGTAGCAAGTAGCAAGAAATTCATACGGAAATTATTGGCTATTGATCTAGAATGGAGACACAATGTGTTGAAACACAAATGCCATGTCCCCAGGACCTAGTCCCAGAACAACAGACAAGGTACCAGAAAATGACCCCAGGCATTGGCTTCATTTGTTTTGTTTTTGTTGGTGTTGTATTTTAGCGTGTTCATGGTCTCACTACTAGATCAGACTTGTAGTGATCCACCTGTTTACAGCCTCCCAAGACCTGGGATTATAGGTGTGCACCACCACACCCAGTCTCAATTGCCATCTCAGCATGCTCCAGGGGTGGGGCCCAGGTATCGAACCCCAGGCCTCTGTACCTGTTTGCAGGTGCTGTAATCCGCTGAACTTTTTTTTTTTTTTGTCTTTTTGAGACAAAGTCTCACTATGCAGTTCAGGCTGGCCTTGAGCTCACTTTTGTAGCCCAGGCTGGTCTCAAACTCACACTGATCCTCCGGTCTCAGCCTCCCAAGTGCTGGGATTACAGGCATGCGCCACCACACCCAGCCTGCTGAGCTATTTGGCTGGCCCTTATTGGTTTTATTTGTGAGTTTCACAGATACAGAGAAGAAAAGCATTTGTGCTAAGGAGTAATTCTGAATAAAATCAGAATTAGCAATATATGAGCACTTAACTTCCAAGAATATACCTGGCAGCATCCTGAGGCCAAGAAATGTGGTTAAGAGCATGGGCCTTGGTTTTCTCACTGGTAAAACAGGGATAATATAGGACTACCTCCTAAGGTGACTGTGAAGATTCATGTGAGAATAGATGGAAACAGTTTGATTGACCCTGGGGAATGTGTTGATCACAGGTTATTTTTATAACTGTGCATGGTGGGAAGCAAAGGAAAATAGTAAAGGGAGTCTGGTCAACAAACAGCCATGGCTGTTTGATTCCATCTGTGGCTTACATCCTTATCTCTCCAAGGCTCTTAAAGCAGAATGGAAATCTCTCTGAATGGCTTCACACTCACCTCAAAAAAAAAAAAAAAAGGGGTTTTTTTGTAAAATTACAGCTAATTCCTTAAACCCCTACTGATTGTTCTTCTTTAAGTTTGTCCCAGCTTTGTTCAAATCATGAATGCATGGGTCATATATAACTTTCTTTAACTGTATGAATGGCAGGCAAAGCCAGTTACCAATGCCCGTTTAGAAATAAAACAACTGCCCCCGGGAGGCTGGGGTGGAAAGAGCCTTGTGGTGGCCCAGGGACACTCTTACCACACCCTGCCATGGCTACTGAAAGCAGAGATCCACATCTGCATGTTGAGTGCTGGACACTGGCAGCTGTTGGGAGAGTAGACTCCTTCTTCTTAACCCACTGCTTGCTCACCTCCCTCTGAGCTCAGTCTCCAGCTGCAGAGCATTTCTGCAGGAGTCTTAACAATGGGGCTTTGAATGCAGACAGGCCCTGTTTCCCAGTACTGGCCCAGAATGACTCCAAACATCTTATAGCAAAGGTATGCTTAGGAGGGGAGAGTTTCTGACCACAAAAAGAGATGTAGAAAACTGAGTTTGTGAGGGTAACTTTAAAACATGGCATGACATTTAAAACATGAAACAACGACAGAAAATGCATGTGAGTAGTCATCGTACAACATGACTATAAGCCTAATATATCCCTTTCTCATCTGTGGAAGAGTGCAGAGCTTGTTGGTATGTGAAAGGTGTTATAATGTTGTTGGACTCCACCTAAATAATTAAGTTTGTTTGACCTAGTGTTTCCTCGACATAGTTAATCACAGAGCCCTTTTGCTAATAACTAGTTCTTTCTATCCAAAGAATATCACATCACAACGAATTGAGAAAGAGTATCCTGTCTACACTGTATCCCTCAAGGTGCAGGAAGGGGTAAGCTGTCATTTGTGCCCGTGGCCAGACCTCTTGTGTAGGGTATTCCAAATGCAGGGGCCTATCTGGGAAAGGACACACATGACATTGGGCCATTCTTGGACCTGAAAGTCCACTCTCATTTATCTGTCTCTCTTTAGGAGTAAGTACAAATTTATGAAAACAGGATGAGAGTGTTAAGTGGAAAAGACTGGAAACCACGGATATCTTGGAAATTTCTATAAATATAGCCACCACGAAGGGACAGGGCTTGCACTCAACAGAGGGACTCAGTTTTAAGAATCTGATATGCATTGCTTTATTAGGAAAAAATAAAGAAGGAGAATATACCATCTAGGCATTTTAACAGAAGTTTCTAGTTATTGGGAATAGCCAAACAGAGTCCAGCGTGTCTGCTCCAGCCTGTTTACTGCTTTGTTTAGAATCTGATTGTCTGCCATCTGTACTCTGGCTTTTGGAGGAGAGAAATTTTCCCATAACATGCATTTGCTGAACTCTAAAAGGCCTGCTCTTGTATCTAGTTTAATTAATGATTTCACAGTCTCTTTGAAGCTGGCAAAACATTGTGTTATTTCCAAGAGTTATTACCACTGGAATCCTGGCATAGCCTGGAAGGTCAGCCTGTGATCTTGTTAGGTCCTTTTAAATTTAGAAACTTTACAGTGGTTTAAAAATAGACCCCACTTGTGTACTTTCCCCTCTCTCATCCCCATTTCAAGTGCTGTTCAGTCATTTCGACCTGCCCAAATATAGGTCAGAGAAAGTCTAGCACTCGTCACCCAGGAGTCTGCCGAGCCGAAACGAAAGTCATTTCCAAATGGGTTTTGGGGTAATGTTACTCATAGGTTGCTCGTTATCCCACATAGTAAGTTTAGCATTATCATCTGTTTCTTTTTTTATAAGATTTTTTTTTTTTTTTGTTTTATGTCTTGTACTCTGAGTAACTACTTTGAAGCTAATAATACACAATGAAATAACTATTGTTATTTTCTCATTGTTTGATTATAAGATCTTGTTTTATTTTCTCATAAAAAAGAGCAAAAGACTGTTAACAAGCCTGGTAAACAGTAAATGGATTTGTGTTAAGTGGAAACCTAGCAAAGTTTCCAGTGGTGCTATCCTGGAAGTCTGTGTCTTCATCTTAAACTGCACATTTGGGACAGAAAAGATCACAGTGCTCAGGTCAGAAGACACTATAGAAGCCTGCAATGCTAGGCTGCTTATAAGCAAAAGGTAAATAAAGATTTCCAGGATTTTAGAAATCCCAGCATTACGTATATGGCACTGGCCAAGGGGATGGGGGTGCCAGCATTTTCATGGCCCGCAAAGGGAATGCTGTTACACCCAGGATTACCTCTTCACGGTTACTTACCTTCATAAACCTGCTAAATCCAGTTTTAAGGAGATCAGTGAGGCCTGAAGACATGTGTTCAATATCAACAGGATCTTGCTTCTCAGGGTTAAATATTTCCTCCACAACCTGCTTCAGTAGTGGCTTATAAAACGCCTGGAAAGACAAAATATTATAAATAGAAACGCTTATTTGGTTTGTCTAGAGAAATGATAGTTCCATTTGCATCAAAAGAAAGAAAGTTTATTTTGATGTTGACCTGTGATTTTGTGTGTGTGAAAACAATAAAACAACACTGAGGTTTTTTTCTTTTATAAGAAAAGCACCCCAGTGCTCTAGGACTATTTATTCTCTCACATTCCCTTCTAATCAAGTATTTCTTCCTACAGTTTAAATCACATTTCAGCTAACTGCTCAATGTAGACTTGAAGTGACAATTTTATGCATGAAATATGCTAGAAAATAAAGTCCTGTCATTTCACATAAACATGAGAAGGCAGGCAGTTTTTCCTAAACACTCTCGGAATATGCTCCCCTCTGGTAGGAACTCGAATGTGTACTTACAATGTGCTGTCAACATCCAGCCTTACAGCAATCCCTCTTTTTCTAGAGCTCAGCTCCAAATAGGACGGGGCTAGAAAAAGAACCTCAGATGACCAAAGAAGTTTGAGCAAGGTCATGGAAGAGAGTAGACCACGGGACACCATAGGACTTTCAGAGGAACGAGGGCGCTGTTAGTTTACAGCAACTCCTACAGCTTGATAAATGGTGCCAAGTGCCTTCCTTCTCTGTGACCACAATAGTCCACACTGATTTAGGCTGTGTTTGGAGGCAGCTGTCTCACTGCGTGCTGCACTTTCTGAGCACATTTCTCTCCATGTTCTCTAAGTTTTTGCTGGAAGTTCTTCTTGTATTTCTCCTTCCCATGAACTGAGCCTCCTTCTACCTAGTTTTTTTGCTTTTGCTACTCTGCTCATATTTGGAACCTCATCTGCGGCATGAGGGCAGAGAGCGAGGGACTGTCTTCTCTCAGTATACTCTCTGCATCACAATTTTGTGTGATCTGTGATCGCCTCAGAAAGGCCAGGTTCTATTCCACCACGCTGAGCTGTCACAAGCTCTACTTTTCTTTCTGTATTGGTCAAGTATGAGTTGTCTATAGCCATGGCCATGGGTATTTAGTGTACTGACCGCTTTCCTAGCTTCACCTTACTTTTCATGCAAGCATTTTTACTTCTATTATAGCTCTTCTGACATAACTTAGAAATGAATCAAGGTACAGACCATCAACATAAAAAAGCTACCCATTAGGAATACAGCTGGCATATTCCTTAGGGACGCTATATAGGGAAAAATAGCATCTCCTTTGCAAAGCATCTCACTTTTTTCATGTTTGTTAATCAAACATGCCTTTATGTACCCAGCAATTTCATGATTAATGACCATGAAAGCTAAGCATTGAACAGGAAGATTGATAAGACAAGAAATTTTTAAAGTATAGATCAACCTACTCACGATAAGAGAAATTCAAACAAAAGTGATATTAGGAGACTAAAAAAAAAAACAAAAACATTATCAGATTGGCAAATATCCAAAAGTTTGACAACAGACATTTTTAGTGTGGTCACAGAGTGACAGGAACTCCCATATCTAATGGCTGAGGGGACAGTGTTACAACCAACAGAGAGAACTGTGGTAACACTCACCAACCACACAGATGCATCTGATCTAGCAATTCCATTCTTGAAATTTATTCTTTGGGTAATTTCATATATGCAAATGAGATTCATAAAAGGCTATTTGTGGTTTGAAATTATAAAAGATTAGAAAATACCTAGTTGCCTATCATTAGGTGCTGCCTGACAAATGAGGTGCACCTGCACCTGTAGGAGGACTATTGTGCAAGGGAAGAGGGGAGCAGAAAACAAGGCAGAACAATGTGTGGGTGAAAAGGAGCAAGGTGAGAACAGTGTCTGAAGGGCTGGCAATGGTGTGAAAAGTGGCAGAGAAGAGATGACAGTTTTACTGGCTAAATATACAAAAGTAAACTTGGATGTGACATAAAAGCTCCCATTAGCAGTGACTAAGGAGTAGGACCAGAGGAGGGACAAAGATAGGAGGGAGATTTCCCACTGCATAGACTTTTTAAATTAATGTACTGTTTAAAAAATCATTTTATGTTATTCTTAAAATCACTTTAAATTGCAAGAATGATTTTTTAACTAAGAATTAATACATTGTTTATATGTGGGAAAGAAATTGGGTATAACACACATAGGTGTTAATTAGGGTGATCTCTAAACTTAACTAGCAGGAGGTACTGATTTTATTTTTCCCAAATTTCCAAGTTAGGTCTACTTCTGGATTTATAAAATAATCCAATAAATATTATCTTGAATATTTGCTATGGAGTGACTCAGAGCTCTCCTAATACTCTTTCTCAAGTGAATCGTTCCTCAGAGCATTTCACTCATCTTAGCCTTCCTGGACATTTCACATTTCTAGATTTAAACTTTAATCTCTTTAAGGTCTACTCCCCAGGAAAAGTCCTCTGGCTGACACTTACTAGCACTGTCAGATATTAGATGACCTCCTTATTAGTAATAGATCCAGTGTGGTACATTATAAACTGGCTGAAAGACCATGTCCTCCAGCCTTCATTGCATCTGGGTGTGACCCTGTAACTACAGTTGGGGAAATGAGATGTAAGCAGAATGATCACACAAGACTTTCAAAAGTTTTTCTTTTCAAGTGCAAGTATATACTTTTCTCCCCTGTCTGTGTTCTGCTGCCTGGAACATGGAAGTGATGCCTGGAGCACTAGCAGCCATACTAGAAGATGGGGTTGGTTGTCCTTAGAGATGGGGGAAGACCTACAGAAGCATTGGTTGGTCTTAAGAGCTACCATAACCATGATACATATAGCTAAATAATGACCCGCTTTACATGGCAAGCAAAACCTTACATTTTTAGCTACTATTTTTCAATTCTGTGTTACTTGCCTAAGTTTTTTTTTTTTTTCTTTAATACAAAGCACAAAAGGAAATTGAGAATCAAAAGACTGTTCCATCCTTTCAGGAGCACAGTTACTGATTTTGTTAGACTATATAAAAACAAGCTATATTTAGAGTAACTTCAAGCAGAATCACAGAAAAATAAACATATGCTGTCATATATGAGTGATGAGAATATCCTCAAACCATAAAAAATAAAAATAGTTACTGCTTCCCATAGGCTGAGCCTTCTACAAGAGGTAAGAGCAGCGACGCTGAGCAGAGCTAAGATGTGTGCGAAGGCAGTTAAGTGCCAGCACTTGGCTCCGCTCTGCTCCGTGCCAGCCGCGCGTGCCAGGGCAGCAGGACGATTCTCTGTGCTGGGAGGCAGGAAAGGAGGAGGCATGAAGCATCAGGGACAGCAGGGAGGCTGCGAGCTCGCTCTGCCTGGCCTCTCCTTGCCGCACCTTCAGCTAAGCCCTAGGGGATGAGGCGCCCAGGAGAGCAGGCCCCCTGAGCTGGCCTCGCTTACAAAGCGAGCAGAGATGTGGAAGGGCTTTTCCCTTAACATCTTCCTTCTTGAGACTTTGTGATTAACGTGTGTCATTGGGAAAGGTTGGAGATCTTTTTTATTTTAATGTTTCAAGGTAGTTAGTGAACATTTATTTAGAAAAAAGAAACTGTAATATTTAGAAAAGTAATAAATGGCAAACACTTCATGTAATTAGGAAGATGACATGAATAATTTTATTAATTGCTCAACAACCCCTATAATATTCATTTCTTAACTTTTCTTTAGTTGTATTCTCTTAGGATAACAATGTGTAATTAGCATGTTACAGAGCTATGATAGTTATTGAGCTATTGTCTGCCCACTTCAATCCTTTTCTTCTTTCCTTCCTTCGTTCCTCCCGTCCTTCCTGCCTTTCTTCCTCCCTTCCCCCTTCTCCCCTCTCTTCCCC